>QJNV01000022.1:0-63129 GCA_004155935.1 Monosporascus sp. GIB2
GGGCCGGGGGGGGGGGGGGGGGGGGGGGGGGAAGCGTTGGATGACAGGTTAACACTCCCTATCACGGCTGTGGTGCTAATATGCCAAAGGTGGCACGGACAGCTAAAGACACTATCAACCGTTTTACGAGGAATTTATATAAAATATTATCGGACATAAGCGTATATTCAGTACTAGTATTAAATCAGCTCTATTATATTTTCTATCGTTAAAAGCTAAATAGTTTAGTATTTATATATATATATAATATGGCTCGAATGGTTTTAATATAAACTTCTAGCGATTTCCTAGATTTTCGCTATACGTTATATCTTTAATAGTTAATAGTTATTTAATATACGTCTTAAATATAAATAATCGATTAGTTAAAATCATTTTCGATTGTTTATAAATCTTGATTAAACTTAATCTCGAGTTTAATGTCTTTATTTTTTTTTTAATATTAGTGAACCTTAATTATTAAATATATTATTTAAATTACGGAATAAGAGAAAGTTTTATTAACTTATTTATAATTGTTATGACGTAACAGTCTTGGCCCTTCTAAACGGTTGGGACGTCAGGAAAGTAAGCTCCAATCTGGTCTAAAAGGTCACGTAATCGGCTTAAAGGACTTAGAGGGCTTAGTACCTTAAGCCGGTTAAGCCACGAAACGGCTTAAAAGGTTTAAGCTAGTTAAACATATTAAGCTAAAACTACGATATATATATTCGTTAAATTCTATAATTAAATGACGATAGCTTATAATATAACTTCGTTACCAAAAATACTTTTAATATTATAAAACGTAATTATATTACTTTTATTACTTATTACCTAATATCTTATGGTAATTTTATTAAGATTAACCCGTACATTTAAGTTTAATAATATCGTTAAATTCTGGATAATATTTCGATACTATATTAATTAGTAAATAACCCGCTTACGAAATTCCGAAAAATAATATGAATTCTGATAAGGAAAAATAATAAATTTTTCTAACGAGAAAAAAAGTTTTTAAGCGTCGGGACTTTGTAAACCAACGTATTAATTAATTGGAGAAAAATAATTCGGAATTTATTATAACTTTATAAATTATTTAAAAACTTCTTAAAAAATAAGCCCTATAAATATTTAGAAAAGGATTCGTTAATATAAATTAGCCTATTTAAGTAATTTCTAATAAGAAACTAGGAAAAATATTAAAAAGTTTTAAATTTAAACTTTTTAATAAAACGTTTATTAAATTATAATTATTCTTAACCTAATACCGATCGTATTTTAGGTATTTTCTAATATAATTTACTACGTCAATTTTGCGAATTAAATTTGTAATAGGATAATTTTTAAGATATACCGTTAGCTAAGTCGAACTCGTTATAAAAAAAATATATTATAATACTTTTAAAAGAATAAACGCTAAAAATAATACAGGTTTACAGTAATTATAAAAAGTTCGAATAAATTTTTATAAAAGCCATCGGAATAATAAACGAAAAAACGAAAACGGAAATTAAAATTTAACAGTTATAAAAAAAGAATTTACCTTTAATTATGGTAACAAATTAATTTAACTTTTTTCGAAACTTAATTATGAATAGGAAATATTAATAACCCGGTTTTTCGATAACCTAAAAAAAAAAGATCTAAAAAGAACTATTTAAAGTGGATCGACCGAAGTATTTAACCGATTATATTGCAATTGCAATAACAATTAACAATCGATAGTACGCCTAGCGAATTCGTAATACTAAAGGAAAATATAATAACAAACTGCGTTACACCGTTAATAATAACGCACCTCGATATTAAAACACCTTCCATAAAATAACAACAGGACTTATGGAAATTAAAACTATCTAATAATGAGATATACGATAAATCAAATACTAAAACTACGGCAAAATGGGCTATAAAGGATCTTAATGTCGGTCACTTAAAAAACTTCAATAACATAAATCATAAACCCTAATACCAACGGGATAGCCCCAAAACAACTAGAACGGAAAAGCCCTCGCTATAATTTAACGAGAAAAAGGCCTTCTTAAACCATTATATAATAAATTATAAACCTACGAAAAATAAGCGCAATTAATTAAAAAAACCCGATATTACTAAAATAATAAAAACAAATATAACGATATATAACTTAAAAAATAAAAAAATAATTACAAAATTATTATAGATAAATAAAACCCATCTTACTGAGAGAAACCAATCGACATAAAAAATTCCACGTAATCTACTATATAAAAACGCAATACCCCAAATACGAAAAGCATAAAGTCTACATCTCTTAAAAAATCGCACGAATGTAAAAATAAAGGTTTAATTTTATTAAATAACAAAAAAACAACTTTCGAGTTTAGCGATAATTTTAATAGTTGTGAAATATCGGGAAAAAAAAATAATAAATACGTTAATAGCAGCTAGAAACTAGTTAAAGCAGTAAAAATACCTATAAGGAAATCTTTCTTATTTTTATAATATTTACGAATGTAGATAATAAAAGGAGGCCGTTTAAGAAAATCTTAACCTAATTACGCGGCATCTTATAACTAATCTTTATTTATAACTAGCTACCATAATAAATCCCCCCCCAAAAAAATCGAGAATATACAAAATCTTTAGCAATTAAAAGGAAAAAATAAAAATAATACTATATAAAACGCTATTCGTAACATAGGAAAATATTTTATACGATAAGATAAAAAATACGTTTATAAACCGATAAATTATTAATTTTAAACGCGTAGACTAATAATTATAAACGACGTATCGAAAAATTCGAAAATTAAAATAAATAGCAATATAATATTATTAAGCAATTACGAGACGAAAAAAAATAATATAATAAACGAATTCATTAACTCGAATACTTAAAAACCCAAAACCACCTATAAGAAAACCGTAAAATAAAGAAACCTAACGGAAATGAAAAAAACTCCTAAAAAGGTTTTCATAATAATAATAAAAGATAATGACGATCTTATTATTTTAAAAATACGGATTAAGACATATTAATATACCGCTATAATTAATAACGAAACTTTAAAAAGTAACAATATCATACTCGAAGTAATTAACTAACTTAAACTGTTATAGAAATATAAAAAACCCTTATATTACGAACATTACCGAAAGTTAACTATTCTTTTACGACAATGGAAAAATCACACGCGAAATTAATTATTTCAATATCTTTATTCCAGGAAAAAAAAACTTAATTTCAATATTATACTATTAAAGAATTACGACATAATCTTAGGAAAAATATGGTTACGCTACCATAACCCCTTAATTAATTGGAAAATTAGCCAGGTAAAATTCTCTTTACAACGTAACGACAAATATATATAAAAAAAAATCTTAATATTCGATCGAAAATAACGATAAATACCGGCATAGAAATACGATAAATGCCTTACTACTCATAAGAAAACGATATAAAAAAAGCGTCATAAAAAATACAACGCATTATTATTACTATTAAAACTACACTACAGCAATTAAATAACGATCTGTAATAACAACTTAAAGAATTAAATAATTTAAGTAATATACCACTATAATACTATAAATATAAACGATTATTCAAAAATAGGCTCGAAATAAAGTTATTAAAACATAAGGAATAAAATTATGAACTTAGTTTTAAAAAAAGCATTAATTAAATTCTATCCCATTTACAACCTTAACGAAATAAAGTTATACGTACTTAAGAAATACCTAAAAGATTAATTAAAAAAGGGATAAATTCGATTATCCAAATCACCAGCTAGATACCCTATATTTTTCGTACCCAAAAATAATGGGAAATTACAATTAATCGTAAACTCCCAACAGTTTAATAATGTTATAATCAAAAATCGAATGCTATTGCCCCTAATCAGTAAAATAAAGAATCGTTTCTATAAAACATAATAATTTACTACTTTCGATTTTAAAAATAAATATAACTTAATTCAAATTAAAAAAGATTACGAATAAAAAATAGCATTTCAGATTAAGTACAGCCTATCCGAATACCTTATTACTTTTATAGGATTTAATAACGTATTAACAACTTTTTAACGTATGATTAACTATATCTTTAAGGAATACCTCAACGTTTTTATAGTATGCTATCTCGACGATATTCTCATTTTTTCAAAAATAAAAAAATAATATAAGGAATACGTCCATAAAGTATTACAGTTACTCCAAAACGTTAATTTATTAACTAACGTAAAAAAAAGCCAATTCCATACGTAAAAAGTTAAATACCTAAATTATATCATTACTTTCGGACACATTAAAATAAACTTTAAGAAAATTACAACAATACGAAATTAGGCCACGCCTATTATAGTTAAAAAAGTGTAAACCTTTTTTGGATTCGCTAATTACTATCGAAAGTGTATTAGAAATTTTAGCCGAATAATTATACCCCTAAATAAACTTACCAAAAGAAAGTTTTAATAAACGCTAAAAACGAAAAGAGCTTTTTAACAAATTAAGAAAGCAAATACGAATTAATTAATACTAATTATATACGATTTAAATCGCTTAATAAAACTAAAAACTAATGTGTTAAATTATATTTTAAGCGTAATAATCGGATAACAAAATAATTAAAGTGTACTGCACCCCGTTACTTTTTTTTTCTATAAATTGAAAAAACCTAAATTACGTTACGCCATTCCTGATAAAGAATTTATAACTATTATCAAAACGTTCCACGAATTTAAATATTTCCTTAAAGGTAATTAATATTAAATTAAGGCTTATACGGATTATAAAAATCTTATCCGGTTTACCATAATCAAAAAACTTCTAACACGATAATTTCGTTATACAAAAAGGCTAACGGAGTACAATTTTATTATTATCTATTAAAAAAGCTTAAAAAATAACAAAACCGATACTTTTAATAGATGACTAAATTTCGAAAAGAAAAATTAAAGTTAGCTATATAGCTTTCGATATTGTTATTAAAAAATGGTTACGCCTACGATAAATTACAATAATACGAATAATATTTTCAAATTTATATTAAAAAATTCAAATATATAATAATATTTTTTAAAAAACAGATAAATAAGTTATAAGTTTTTTTAAAAGAAATTAAAAAAACCTAATACGAAATATATATAAATATTAACTATACGGATACCCAGGGATTTATAAAACCTTAAAACGCTTTTAACGTATTATTATTTTCTTAAAATAAAAAGTATAATAGAAAAAAATTTTACGTTAATACAACGTTTGCGTTAAAACAAAAATACGACGACATAAGCTATATAGAAAATTATAACTATTACCAGTTTTAAAACTATTATAAGATTCCGTTATAATGAATTTTATCACCAAACTTCCTTTATTAAAAAGCCCAGTTACGGATATACATTACGATAGTATTTTCGTAATCATAAATCGATTTATAAAATTTTTTTATTTTTTACCTTATAATAAGGATACCAACGCCGAGGAAATAACGGACATCTTTTTTAGAAATATTTTTAATATATACGGGTTATTATATGAAATTATCTTAAACAAAAGAACGATATTTACATTTAAGTTTTAGTAAAGCCTAATAATATAAATTAGCCTAAATTACAAATTATTTAACGCGTTCTAACCCTAAATAAACAAATAAATAAAATAATAAAGTTAAATATTAGAAACGTACTTACGATATTACGTTAACTACGAACAAAATAATTAAGTTAAAAAGTTACTAATAGCCTAAATAACTTATAATACCAGCTACTACAAAGGAATTAAAACGACCTTATTTACAGCCAATTATAATTTTACCTAAAAGTTTACAGAAAAATATAAAAAGAAAGCTTATTTAACGTTAAAGTTATTTTTACGTTAAAATAATTTAAACAACTATATTAAAAGATAAAAACAAAACTTAAACTCGTACGTAACTAAATAAAAAAATATTATAACTAAAAACGGTTAAAAAGATTAACCTTTTTGAAGAGAAAAATAATTTACTTAATTACTAAAAATATTTAAACGAAACGCTTAAATTATAAACTTAACTTTAAATATATTAGCCCTTATAAAATCATTAAAAAAATCTTAAAAAACAACTACGAACTATAACTACTACTCAAAATTAAATTTTACTTAATTTTCCATATATGCTTATTTAACTTAGTAGCGAATACGATTAAAATATACATTAGGTAAATACGATAAAGGTGAAAAAAAAAACAAGTATACGAAGTAAAAACAATTATCAATATACGAAAAGTTAACGGATTTACCTAATATTTAATCAAGTAGAAAAACTACTTAAACTCCGAAAATACCTAAAAATTCGTAAAAAATCTTATAAAAACCTAACGATTACTACGGGATTTTTACTAGTAACGGCGAGCGCGCCCTAATTAATAAATAACCAGTTAATAATATCGACGTTACCCCAATCGGACGGACCTACGGCCTATACAGCTGCGGATATCGTAATTTCTAACTGCTTTTATTCGGCTTTTAAACGTTCGAACTTTTCCATCACCTTTATACATTAAATACCGTAGCGGAACATCTTAATACCTCGGAAATGAAAAAGATATTTTTACTTCTATAAATAATATAATTTATTTATAATAACCCGTAACGTTTTTCGACCTTACTCCTTTTCCCGCTTTAGGCGGTCCTCCTTATTTAACAGTTTTTGGTATTCGACCTTAAAAAAATTAAAAACGTCTTTAAAGCCCTCGTACTAAATATAATAAACATATTATAAAAAATTACGAATTACTTTATAAGATATGTATTTATTTTCGTAATAAAAACAAGAAGATATAGTAAAACTAAAACATTTAATACGTTTTTTAAAACGAACCTTTTTAATACGACTAAATATAATAAGTATAAAAAAGAAAATTATTTATCAAAAATAATAAATAAACGATTCGATTTTTAAGGATAAAAATCCTAGAAAAAGAGAGATCGTACTATAACTTAATAATCTTAGCCCTTTCAAATAGTCGGAACGTTAGGAAAATAAGCTCCGATCTAGCCTAAAAAGTTATGTAATCGGCTTAAAGGACTTAAAAAGCTTAACACCTTAAGTTGGTTAAATTAAGAAACGGCTTAAAAAGCTTAAAAAGTTTAAAAGTTTAAGCTAGTTAAACATATTAAGCCAAAATTACGATATATATATTCGTTAAATTCCATAATTAAATAACGACAGCTTGTAATACAACTTCGTTACCTAAAACACCCTTAGTATTACGAAACGTAACTAAGTTACCCTTATTACTTATTGCTCAGTTTTTTACGGTATTCCTGCTAATATAAACCTGTACGTTTAGGTTTAATAATTGGTTAACTAGCGTAGCCGTTATAATAATTATGTTGTTCATAAATGTTATAACGTAGCGAGCTTAGATCTTTTTTAAAATAGTTGAAGAAAACATAGAAAAAGGTTTCGACTACGACTTTAAGTTACGTAACTAACTTAAAGACCTTAATAGGTTTAATACCTTAAGCTGAGTAAACGAAAAGAAAACTTAATTAAACATGTAAGGCGTTGTAGATCCAAGCGTAAACGCGTTAAGGTAAAGCTTTATACGGGCTAATTAATTAAGTATTATAACGGCTAGGCTAGTTAACTAACTAGTAAACCTAAACGTACGGGTTTATATTAGCAGGAGTGCCGTAGGAATTTAAGCAATCGAAAAAGAACTTAGTTACGTTTTGTAATATTAAAAATAGTTTAAGTAACGAAGTTATATTACAAGTTGCCGCTATTTAATTATGGAATAACAAACGTATATATCCTTAGTTAACTTATTAAATTATTTTTAATAAGTTAGTAATTCGATTTTTTAAATTATTTTTAATAAGCTAGTGATCCGTTATATAACTTAACTTATTTAATGTTTTTAGTTTTTGTTTACGACCGTTTTAAAAGTTGTAATTTATTAGGTTACGATACGATTTTTTTTTAAGTTTTACTATTAAGATTATTTATTTTAGTAACGTACTATATAAGCGAACGAGTTATTTAAGCAAGGGAGCCGTTTTTTAAAACTTTATAATAACAAATTTAATTAATTTAATTAACGTAGGACATATATAAGCGAGAGATACATATGAGCGAGGGACTTCTTTAACCATTTTAACTATTTACTTTTAATTATTTATTTTTAATAACAACATTATAGAACGCCTTATAAAAAAGCGAAAATAAACCTAGCTATTTAAGCTAAAAAACGAAACCCGAAACTTAATTATAAAAAGTTTAATTCTTTTTATAAAGTTTTATATTTTACTTTATTATACCGTTTTAACAGTAAACACGCTCGAACTGATATTATCCTTTTTTATAGAAATTAACGCCGACCGAAAAAAAAATCGATCGTTAACCGTATTCTCAATTTAAATACGCGAACGTTTTTTATCCGACATTAACATATTAAAGATATGGCGAATTTGTTACTTACGTAACGCGTCGCGAAACACGTTAAGGTTAATTAAGTAGCTAATTTTATTAAACGGTAACCAAAACTTTAAACGTATTTAAATCGAAAAATTAATTATTAAAAGGTATTATGCCAAAATTTAAAAAAGTTTCGTAAATAATTCTAGTTTATTCGGGTTATTATCGTAAAATACGATATGACAAAAAAGGATTTTTATAATAATCGATATAATTACTATTAATATTAAAAATATAAAAAATTTAAATAAACTTAATAAAAAATCGGGAATAATTTATAAAATATAAATTATTAATTTATAAGGTTCAGCCTTGTCTTTATTATCATTATTACGAGGAAAAAAATAGTTTTTTTATTAATTTGCCGATAACTTATTTTTACTTAATTAAGAAATTATTATAAGTAATAACGGTTAAATGATAAATAAATTAAGTTTAAAATGGGTTTAATATTTCGATTAATATATTCAAACGCGTACGAAAAAGTCGAAACATTTCCTTATTTTTAACGGTTATAAAAATTATTATTCGATAAAATTCGAAAAATATTACGTTAATTATAACAATATTATATTTCGCATGCCAATTTATTCCTTTTATTTGTTTTAATTTTTCGACATATTTTGTTTTTCTCCGTTAAAACCCGTTTATTCGTTATATATTAAGGGTTTTATATAACGTTACATTACCTATATTACTAAAAAATATTTTGTCGCCGGTTTTCAAAACGCGTTTAAAGTTGCCATAACGATCTATAATATTAAATCCGGATTCGCCATAATTAGTTTCGTTTTATTCGATTTTAATCGCGTTTTTTTAAGTTAAAAGTTTTAATTATACTTATACCGAGCATTATTTTGTTTATTTTTACTAATTCCGTTATTTCTTTATTTATAAAGGTAAATTAAAAATCGTAATTTGCTGATAAAAATAATTAAATCGGTTAATTTTTTAATAAAAAGTAATTTAATATTATTATACAAAAACGTGTTTTTTTCGAAAAAATTATAACTTATTACGCGAAACGAATTATATTTTTAGTAAGCGCCGGAAAATTAAAAACAAACGTGTTCAAAAAAAAAGATATTTACTAAAAAGGAAGTATAAGTTTTTATAACTGCGAAAAAAAGTAGTAGTAAATAATCGCCGTTAGAAACGGCTGAAAAGGGGTCGTTATAAAAGGGTTTAGGCGAAAGAATAGAAATATAGCGTTTACGGCAAGCCCGGATATAATGCGCGTATTTGTAAAGAAGTTGTGAAAACGTTTAGCGAAAAAAGAAATCCGATTAATTTTAATTAATACGATATATTATTATAAAGTTATTTGAATTTTTTGTTACGGAGTACCAAAAAGTCCCTCGCTTATATATGTCGCTCACTTATACGTGTCCTACGTTATAACGCAATAAATTAATTTAAACTAATCGGAATTTTTATCGTTAAACGTTTTTATAAATTCTTTATAAATACGCGCATTATGTCCGAGTTTACCGCAGATATTATATTTTCGTTTTTTCGTTTAAATTTCTTTACGACGCTTACTTTTAGCCTTTTTTAACTACGATTGCTTATTATTACCTTCTTTTTTAATTATAAAAGCTTTTACCTTTTTTATAATAAGTATTTCTTTTTTTCGAAAACGTACGTTTTTAATTTTACGATGTTTATTACGAATGTAATTCGTTTTACGTAATAAGCCGTATTTTTTCCGAAAATAAAACGTTTTCGTATAATAGTATTAAATTAATTTTTGTTTAAAAAATTAACTAATTAAATTATTTTCGTCGGCGAATTATTTTAGTAATTTTTAAATTTTTTTATAAATAATATTTTCCTTAAATCGTTTTGATAATATTGTTAAAAGTTTTTATAAGTAGGGAAATAACGAAATAAATAAAGGTAAATAGTAAAATAATTGGTATAAGTATATTTAAAATTTATAATTTGGAAAAAACATAATTAAAATCGAATAAAGTAGGTTCCGTTTTTGCGAATCCCGATTTAACGTTACCGGTTAGTATAGTAGTTTTAAATACGTTACGGAAAGAGGCGATAAAATCCTTTTTAGTAATATGGGTAATGTAACGTCGTATAAGATTTTTAATCTATAGCGAATAAGCGCGTTTAAACGGAGAAAAATACGTAAAAAATTTAAAATAAATAAGACGAATTGACGGGTATATAAAATGCAATAATGTCGTAATTAGCGTAATATTTTTTTAAATTTTATCAAATAATAACTTTCGTAACTATCGGAGATAAAAAACTATTTTTATTTTTTCATACGTCTTCGAATATATTAATTAAAATATTAGATTTATTTTAAACTTAATTTATTTATCGTTTAACTATTATCGTTTATAGTATTATTTTTAATTAGGTAAATGTTAATTATTTGCGAACTAGCGAAAAACGTATTTTTTTTCTAGTAAAAATAATAAATAAAACAAGGCTTAGTTTTAAAAATTAATAGCTTATATTATTATAGATTATTCTTTTTTTTTAATAAATTTGTTTAAGTTTTTACGTTTTTTAATATTAATAATAATTATGCCGCTTATTATAAAAAGCGTTATTAAAGGCTTAATTTCGTTAAAATTATAAATAAGTTTTATAATATGATATTTTCCGATTATAACTTGAATAAACTTAAATTATTTCCGAAATATTTTAAATTTTTTATATAAATTTTTTTTTATAATTTATTTTCCGATTTAAACGTATTTTAAATATTTTATACCGTTTAATTCTCCTTTAAGGAGACGTGACCGTATAGACACAATTGGATAAAATAATAAATTAGTACCTTAATTCTTAGGCTTTATTAAACCGATCCCTTTCGCAGGCTGCTTTATCCCGCAGCTCCTATTTACATCGATTCGCGTCGGTGTTCTAAAGTGATTTCGTTACCCGGAGCAGCCGGGTAAACTATCGGTTATATTCCAGTTTATAACGTTCTAAAATTTGAAATTTAATACTCGTTAACCGTTTTTTCTTTCTAATTTTTTCAATAATTTCTACATAATAACTATATTTTTCGGCATAAGTTCGAATAACGATTAGTTAACATTACTTTTGGAAATCAAATCGTCTCCGAAAATTAATAATTAAATGCGATTTTTTAAGGAAATATTATTTTAATCGATAAAATTATTAATATTTTTCGTTTATTTTATTACTTTATAAAACTTAACGATTTTAAACGTAATAATTTCGTTAAAAATTTTATTAGTACGGATTATTAATATTATATACCAATTTTATCATATGTTTAGCTGTAATAGTAATAGTAATTCGAGAAATTATCGTAAAACGATTAAGCCGTAAAATTGACGAAAGTTCGTAAAAGTTAGCTTTTTATATGCATTTAAGGTTTATCTTTAAGGTTTACCGCGTAAAACTTTACGTTTCTTAAATCATATTAACCATGCCGAATCGTAACTAGCGGGTATAAGGTTTATCAGAGTCGAAGCTTGCCGGCAACCACGCTTATAAGCCTTCCAAACCAACATCAATCGAAAAATTACGTACTTACGGGGCCCTAACAAAATAAGGTTTTACGGGATTAAGGTATATAATCTATCTTAAATCGTGAAAACCACTAAGTAATTACCGTGTTCCAAGATATTAGGTATAATATTTATTGTGCGATTATATCGTATAATAATTTTCGTATATTTAGTTTAGCCTAAAGAATATGGCTTAAACCTATTAATATTTTGCATATTATTTAATAAAGTTAAATACTTAATTAATTTAAATACGTATCGCAACGTATTAAATAAGTAATAAATTTGCCATATCTTTAATATATTAACGCTAAATAAAAAACGTTTGTATATTTAGATTAAAAAATCGTTCGATAATTAATTTTTTCTCGGTCGGCATTAATTTTCGCGAATTAAGGATATTATCGGTTTGGGCGTATCGACCGTAATATCGGGTTTTTAAAGTAGATTCGAGAACGTTATATATTAAATGCAGTTTTTTAAAACTAAGTTTCGGGTTTCGTTTTTTACCCTAGATGGCTAAGTTTATCTTAGCTTTTTTATAAAACATTCTATATTATTGGCGTTAAGAGATTTATAATTAAAGTTAAAAAGTTTAAAAGTTAAGAAAATTAGCTCGCTCGCTTGTATAGCTCGCTTGCTTATATAGGACGTTAAGTGTTTTCATATATACTTATTATATTTTCGCTTATTTTTAAGCGCCGATAGTTTAAAATTATTTAGCGTATTTCTTTAGTTAATTTTATTAAAGTAAAAAGATTTAACGCGATGTTTTATTCGTTTTATTTTATGCGGTACTTTTAATGCAAAATAATAAAGGGGGTTTTGCGTTGTCGGGAGTATATTCGTCAAGGTTGTTTTTATAACGTACTGGTATTTTTATTATTATAATTAACCGTTACGTAGCGGAAGTTTAACGTTTGAAAAAGAAAGAACTGGTTGTCGAAAAGGCCTTAGCCAAGTTTTTAGCACGTCTTTCCTATATATGTCATTAACGATAACATTATTTGTCCGAGGGTGCGAAATTAGTTAACTATACCTTTTAGCTTTTACACGAGCAGGATGACGATAAGTGTTCCTTCGTTATAGCCGGATAAACCTTAAGGTGTTTAATCGAAATTAATTAAAGTATTATAAATTATAGGTTTTTATTAAATAATATATATTAGAATATATTATTCTCGATAGTTTTACAGTTATTAATAAAAGCTTTTTAACAGTTATTAAAAATTTATAAGGTTTTATATAAATTTTTAATTATTTTAGAAGCTTAGATTAACTTTTTACTTAATTAAACATCTGGCAAGTCCGTCGACTTTTTTGGTATTATATATTCTTTTGTTTTATATATTTATTTATTTTTTACTTTTATATTACCTTGTTAAGTACGTATTTTAACGGTGCTTGCAATTGATTTAAGCAAAGATATATAAAAAATTAGGTAAAGTTTAATATTGAGTGGTAATTTTAATTGGTAGTTATTTTCTAAAATTATTTTGATGATCTTCTACGAGCCGATATATTTAAAACCGAGTTTTTAGTTTGGGCGTTTAATTTTAATATTTCTACTAACTAAATAAACAATTTTTCCTTTTATAAAAATCAATTTCTTTAACTGTTTTTGGTTCTAATATTTCTTTTTATTTATTCGCATACGAACTCGAGTTCTGTGTTTAGTTTCTAGTGTAATTACTTCGACTATTTTAAGACGAAAATAATCTTAATATCAAGCCGGTTTTCTTTTGCGTTTTTTAGTAGATTTTTAAAGTAAATTCGAACTTGGTTATTAACGGGGTTGTTTTGATATTTTTATAATAATTAGTGTTATAAGGTATTTAAAGTATTAGTAACCTTCTAGCTTAATTAATTTGTTTATAATTATTATAATATTATAAGTAATATTTTAGTATTTAATTTTATTTTAATTGTTTATTTATTTAAGGTCGGAACGTATTAAATAATTTGTAATTTAAGTTAATTTGCGTTATTAAGTTTTGCTTAAATTTAATAGTAAACGTTATGTATTTATTCGAAATACTTTAATACTTTCGTATAATAGTCCGTATACGTTTAAAATATATATCTGAAAAAGATATACGTTATTTGTTCAACGTTCGTATTTTCGTTATAACATATAAAATAGGAAAATTTAGTAAATTAATAAACGATTATAAAGATATTATTATAATATATACCCGTAATTAAGTTTTTTGATAAAGTAAATTTAGTAATAATGTTTATTATAATAAAATCCTATGGTCGTTTTGCGATTAATAACGGTTATAATTCTTTATATAGTTTATGTTATCATATTTTCGTTCGGGCATAAACGTTATAGTAGCGTAAGATTTTTTGTATTCTATTTTTCATTTTAAATAAATAATAAATACGTTAAAAACGTTTTAAGATTTTATGAATCTCTAGGTGTCCGTATACTTAATGCTCAAATATATCTTATATTAAACCTTTCTAGCATTTTTTAGGAATTAGTATTATATTTATTTATTTTTGTAAATTATTATTATATGTTTTAACTTTTTAATATGTATTTAAGGGTGTTGCCCGTACCGTCGCAACTTGTGGTAGGCTTAAATATCCGAGATCCATATCTAGTTTTATCGAAGTTTTTTACGTAATTTATATTAAGGTTTTTTATAATCTATCTTACCATAATTTTAACATTTAATTCGTTATATATCCTATTACTAAATAACTTCGATTTCCATACGTTCTAATTTTATTTTGTATAAAGTATTACATTTTCAAAAAGAACTAATATTTACCGACTATTTAAACTTAGTATTATTCTGTCAGGGGCTAAAAGGATAAGGATGGAGGTGCGCGTCACAGAAAGGACGCCAAACACGTTAGGTTTCATCGCTACGCAATCGCTACGATATCTCTACGGGGTAGCCGCCCTTATAAGTAACTACTCATTCCCCCCAAGGGAAAAAAGGCAAGTTTCAAACTAATTCCTTATATACCCGTATTATTCCTCTTATTCTAATCTTAATACATTTAACAAATTAAAACTTTCTTACTTCGATCAAACTGTAAGGAATAAACGAAATAACTACGACCCCTTATAACGATAAACCGGCTATCCCGGCTATCCAGCTTATTTAAACATTAAAACCTAAACCTATTCCGTTAAAGTCTCGACGATAGCTTAATAAATACGAAAAAAAAACTTAAATATTAAATAACGAAAACGATTATTTAAAAAAAAATAACGATACTTACAAAAAATTCTTACGAAACAATAACGACGTTTATAATTAAACCGTAAGATTTAATAACTAAACGTTATATTACGTACTTTTAACGATAACGTAATAAGTTTTTTATATAAACCTTTCGGGTTAAATTTTATAAAATTAAATAATACCTTTATTATAAAAACTCCGAAAATTATAATATCCGTAAATTATATAACCCCGATAAATCTAAATGCTAAAAGATTTATATTACCTAACGACAAACGGACCGAAACTTAGCAAAAAATAAAAAAATAAAAATTATTTAAAGTTTTACTTAACCTAAAATATTAAGGGAAAATATATTTAAATTTTATAAATTTTATAACCTAATTAAACGTTATTTTCGAAAATTAAAAACCTTTAATATTATATTACAAAATATATTACGTATTATCGTACGTAATACTTAATTTACTTGCAAATATTTATTAAAAATTATAAAAAAATAACGAAACCGCGAAAATTAAAACGTAAAATTATCGTTATATTCGTTTTATAAATTAAGTTAATTTAAAAGCCATTTTCGAAAACGTTTTCAGAAATATGTTACGGTAATTCGCTTTTATTAACGTAAAATTCGATAAAATATATTAAAAATTTAACGAAATAATCGATACGTTTTATTAACGATATAAATAAACTTTTATTATATTTTTATAAATAAACGATATTATTTTTCCGATAAGCCGTTTTATTATATAGTTACTTTTTTATATAACTAATTTCGTATCCGTAATTACTTTATGCGAAATTTTAAATACGGTTTATAAAAAAACTTTAAATATAAAATTATTATTTCGAATTTTCGTATTAAAAAATCCTATACCGTTACGAACAAATCGATACCTTTCCGATATTTAATAATTAACTTAAAGCTTATAATCGTAATAAAACCCGGATCGCATAATAAATACGATTATATTTCGCAAAAAACTTTCAAACGTATTATAAAAAACTTATTTTAAATACGGAAAAAAAGTTATTATAAATTTAAATACTTTAAAAAAATCGAAATATAACGGATACGTTTCGAAAATATATATACGGTTATTACGTTAAAAAAAGTTATTTCCGAATAAATTACCTAAAAAAACTTTTAATAAATATTAACTTAAATTTTATACGAAATTTTCGTTAATAAGAAAAAAGTTTTTCGTTACATATATATTACCCTTTAAAAATGCGCAAAAGAAATTAATAAACGATATTTCGCGATTAAATAAATTTAAAAACAAATTATAATACGATACGTCGTAAAATATTCGAAAAAAAAATTATTATTTTGATTAAAACCCGGATTAAAATTGGAAACTTATTTAAATAACCTTATTATAATATACGGATATATAATATTATAAATTCGAATAATAAATTCGTTTAATATTACAAAATTAAAAAAATATTATTTCGTTATCGTAAAAGCGGAAAAACCGGATATTATATTAAAATTTTTATAATTTCGAAAAACAAACTTAATTATTAATTAATTAAAATTTAAATAAAAATATTAATTCGAACGCGAAAATATTAAATTTGCCGTTTTAGCGAAAAAGTTACGAAATACCTTTTTCGTTATAACGGTAATAATAATTATATTTATAATACCGGATAAAAACGATAAAAAGCCGATATTAAAAAAATATAAAAAATATTAAAAAAAATATTATAACGATTACGTTAATTTATTTTCCAAAAAAAACCGTTAAATTACTGGAATATTTATTATACGAACATACGATAAATTTATTTAACGGAAAAAAACCGTTTTAAAACTTTTTTTACCCACTTTTAAAAAAAAGCTAGAAATATTTAGAAAATTTTTAAAAGTTACGGAAAAAAAATTAAACGAAATAATAACTTAACCGAAGCCCTTATTTTATTCGTTTTAAAAAAAAACGCGTTATGTTTTTGTATTAATTATAAAAAATTTAATCGGATGATTCGCAAAAACCGTATACCGTTATTTTTAATATAAAAATTGTTAAATTAATTAATAAATATCCACGTATATACGAAACTAAACTTAAAAAATGCGTACTGTCGAATACGTATTAAAAAAAACAACAAATGGAAAATTATTTTTAAAACGAAATACGGTTATTTTAAATATTTAATAATACCGTTTAAGTTTTTTAACGTTTTAATTACGTTTTAAATATATATTAACCGAATTTTAATAGGTTTAATAAATTATATTTATATCGTTTATTTCGACGATATTCTGATATATAATAAAAACCCAGCAACATACGAATAACATATTCGTAAAATATTTGAAAAGTTAAAAATATAAAAACTTTACGTAAATATAAAAAAATATGAATTTTATGTATTTTCGGTTTTTTTTTTTTTTGATTTTAAATTTTGCCGAATAGTATTAAAATAAAAAAAAATTACGTCGAAGTTATTAAAGCCTAGGAATTACTAAAAAACGTTTATAATATTTAAATTTTTTTAAGTTTTATAAAATTTTATCGAAAATTTATCAAAAATTACGTAAAAATATTTATACCGTTAATAAATCGGTTTCGCGGAAATATTAAAAGTTTTATATAATTATCTTTCCGAAAAAAAATAATATTTAAAATATTTTAAATAACGTTTATAATAAAGAAAATATTCCGGCATTTTAATTTATCGTTATTTATTCGTATTAAAATAAATACGTTCGGAAAAATTATTAAAGTAATTATATTTTAACTTTATAAAAATCGTTAATATTTAATAATATTTAATTTTCGGAAATATTATTAAAAGAAATTCGTTATGTTATAAAAAACGGCGAATTATTAATTATCGTAAATATTTTTAAAAAATAATATTATTTTATTAATTATTCGTAATTTTTTTTTAAAATTATTATGAATTATTTTAATTTTAAGTATTTAAAATTAAAATAACGGCTTAACGTAAAATAATTAAAGTAATTAAATTATTTCGTAATAATAAATTTTATTATTACGTTTTAGTTAAAAAAATAACTTAATTAATAAGTTATTAAAAAAACTTAATGTATTACGGAATAACGAAAACGAAAAAGTTTAAAAAAAAATTATCGAAATTATAAAAAAAATATTAAAAATAAAAATATTTTAATTAAATTTTAAAGTTACGAATATTTATCGCTTTATTAATAAAATTACAAATATTACGTTAAAAACAAAAATATACGGGTCCGGGAATAAAACGACTAAAAACGTATCCGAAAAAGTAAAATATGTATTAACTAAAATTACAAATTACGAATTATTCGTTTTACGACAACAAAACGCGAACGACATTATCGAAACGGTATTACTACCGGAAAAAAACTTAATAATTATTTAAATTTTTAAATTATAATAAAAAAATAAAATTATTTTAAATAAAATTTAAAAAATACGAAATAAATAAATAATTATAACGTATCGAAAAAAATAATAATTTATTAAAATATAAAAATTAAATATACGTATCGTATAATCCGGATTTACGTAAAAAATTCGTTAATTAATACCATAATTTTCTTATAATAAATTATTTCGGCGTTACGATAATATACAAACGATTAATTTGGAATTATTTTTAAAAAATATAAAAATAAAATATTAAAAATTATTTAAAAAATTACCTTAAATACTAAAAATTTAAAACGGTATTTTATCGGCCTTACGGAAAATTTATTTCGTTACTAATTTCGGATTACCTATTTAAAAAAATTAACATAAATTTAATTATAAATTTATCGTTATTTCTAAAATCGTACGGTAAAAAAATTATAACGTTATTTTTATGGTAATAAATAAAATAATAAAATATATTTATTATATTACGACGATAACGAAATTTACCGTTAACGGTTTAACTAAAATATTTTTTTATTATATTTTTAATTAATACGGTACGTTTAATAGCATAATTTTTAATCGCGGTTTTTTATTTACAAATAATTTCTAGAAAGTTTTTTACGAATTTTTCGCGCTTAAAAAAAAATTTAATATAATTTTTTACTTATAAATAAATAAATAAATAAATAAAACGTTAAATTTAATTTTTAAAATATTATTTACGAATATTTTACGATTTAAAATAAATAAATTAAATGTTTTATTTATTAATAATATAATTTATATATAATAATAATTATTATTTAACGATTAAAATAACGTTAACCGAAATATTTTTTAGATATATTTTACGAATTCGAGAAAATATCGCGTTTATACCGTAATATTTTAAAAATATAAATCCCGTTAAAATAACTTAAGAAAAAGTTATAATAATATAAAAAAATAAAGAAATATTACAAAAATACCTTTATAAAACTTAAAATACGTATAAAAAATATTATAATAAAAACCGTTTAACGAAAAAATTTCGAAAAAAGTAATAAGTGAAAATTTTTACCAAATATATTAATTAATAAAAACTTAATAAAAAGTTTTCCGATAAATATAGTAAATTTTTCTAAATTATAAAAATTATAAATTTAAAGTTAATTTACGAAATACGACTTTTATTTCCATATAACAAAATTTATAATATTTTCCCTATATTATTATTAAAACCGTAACATAATAAAAATAACCTTAAAAAAAACGGAAAAATAATTTTAACGTAAAAATAAAAAAGCGCTAAAAAGTAAAAGTAATATTAATATATCGAAAAAATCGCAAAAATAGGTAATATTTTATAAAATAAATAAGTTTCCACCTTAAAAAAATATTTAAAAATTTCGTAATTACTTATTAAAAAAGCTTATTATTTTATACGAAACGTTATTAAAATTAAAAAAATTAAAAAAAAACCGAAAGATTTTAAAAAAAATAATATAATAAAAAAGTTATAATATAGAAAAAGCGTTAATTATTACTTATTATTTATTAAAAGGCGTTACCGTTAATTATTTAAATATATTTAATTTTTAACGAAATTTTTGTAATTTATATAAATATTTTAAAACAAAACTTAAATTAATTTATAATAAGATCGAAACGGATATTTTAAAATTATTTCAAAATTATCTTAAAAGTATTTAAATATTAACGTTATTATTATCGACCTTATCCTTAATATTAACGATATATTATTTAATAATAACAAAAATTTATTCGAATTTTTTTTCCGTAAAAAATTAATATCGATTAAAAAAAGAAAATCGTTAAATACTTATATCGAAAACGGTACGGATATTTTTTACTTATTTAATATTTTTTTTAAAAAAATTAAAAAAAAACGGCCGCGAAATTATAATAATTACGTTATTATTAAATAAAAACTTAAGGTAACGAACTTAAAAAGTATTCGTATTAATTGCAAAAAAGTCGATACCAAATTAATAATAAATTAAATAAAACGTTTATTATAAAAAAATAACGAAAAAAACTTATATTCTTTTTATATATTTAATAAGTTTTATCGAATTTACTTTTAGCGTTAATTTAGGTTTTTTCGATTTATATATTATATTAATAAAAAATACGTAAAAAAAATAAAAAGAACTTACTTAAATACGGTAATAAATATAATTTTCCTTAATAAGCTTAAATTTGCCTAAATCGGTCGAATCGAATTCGATAAATTCCTAAAACGTTTCGGAAAATTCGAACGCGATCGAACGGAAAAAAACGGGAATTTATCGTTACGAATTAATAATATTGTTATTAAAAAATAATAAAACATAAAATTACTTTCATTATAATTTTACTTTTATTTCGAAAAGTTATATATTTATTAATATTTTTCGAAATTTTATCGATTTCGTAACGATAACTGTCATGAACCAACCAGTGGAGGCTACGGAAACGGTCGCGCCAAGACCGAAAACAGGGCCCAAGTAGGCCAGTTACGAGAACAAGTATGAATTTAAACATAAAGATCCGAACTGCTCCGTCGGATCAAAAAGAAGCAATATGCATTTAAACGAAAGGATCCGAACTGCTTTATCGGATTAAAAAAAAGCAGCTAAAGGATATATACGTTTATAACCACATAATTAAATAACGATAACTTTTAATATAATTTCGTTATCCAAAACGCCTTTAATATTACGAAACGTAATTAAGTTATTCCGTTATTTTATTATTTAATTTTTTATAATATTTTGCTAATATAAACCCGTCGATTTAAGTTTAATAATTAATTAATTAATTTAACCGTTATACGTTAAAAGTTTTTATTTAGTAATACCGTTAGATTTTAAGTAATATTTTGATAATATATTTATAAGTAAGTAATTTGTTTATAAAATCCTTAAAAATAATAATATGGACTTGGACGAAAAAGATTAAACCCCCGTTTTAACTAAGGAAAAAGTTCTTCGACGTTTAGATTTTGTAAATTAGCGTATCAGCTAGCTAAAACGCGATAATACGGAATTTACTTTAATATTTTAAGCTATTCGGACCTTTTTAGAATAAGCTTAATAAATTTATGGAAAAATGCTAACTTAATTAATGTCCAGTAAGAAATTAAGGGAAATATTAAAACCTTTTAAGCTTAAACCTTTTAATAAAATATTTATTAAATTACAATTATTCCTTATTTAATATCGAACATATTTTAGGTATTTTCCAATACAACTAATTATTTTAACAATACGAATCGAATTTGCAGCAAAACGACTTTCGGAATATATAATTATTTGGTTCGAACCCGTTATACGAAAATACGTTACCATACCCCTGGAACAACAAAATGTGGAAATGGTACGAATTTATAACGATTATAAAGTTTTCGAATAAGCTTTTTAAAAAGTTTTTAAAGTAATGGACGAAAAAAATAAGGCGGAAATAAGTATTTAGCAATTACGACAAAAAGGATTTGCTTTTCGATATGGCACTAAATTCGTATAGCTTTTTTTAAAGCTTAATTAAGGTTAAAAAATTTTAATAATTCGGTTTTTCGATAGCTTTAAAAAAAAATGCAAAAGAAATTATTCAAAAAAAACCGACCCGAATACTTAACCGATTATATCGTTATGGCCGTCAAGATTGACGATTGCCAGTACGTTTAGCGAACTCGCAACGCTAAAGGGAAAAATGACAATAAATTACGGCACCATGCTAATATTAATGCCCCAAAGCGACAAAATACAGCCCATAGAACGGAACCGGGATTTATGGAAATTGGTGCTATCCAGAAACAAAATAAATAACGTATCGAGTGCTGGAATTATGGCAAGATTGGTTATCGAGCTAAGGAATGCAGGTTACCAAAAAAACAGCAAAACAAATAATGGATTCCCGTGCCCACGGAGCAACCTTTTGATAATAACGGAAAAATAATCGCCATAATACGACGTTAATATGTTTTCGAGTCCTAGGATATAGCAAAAGAATGGTTACAAAAACATTAAAAATAAACGGAAGCCATTTATTCTGGCACTCCGGACCGATACGGACGAAAATATATAATATATTGTCGACGACCAGCATATCCAGCTTATGAAACCTGGAAATAATTAATTTATCAGCGAATTATACGTATAGCCCGAAAAGGGTTTAACTTCCCGAATAAAACCGGAAGTAATAAAAAGGACGAACAATAATACCGATATCTCCAAATTATTAACACATAAAAAGATATCGATTGTAAAACAGCTAAATGAAATTAGTTACCTAACGAGCAATATCCCTAAAAAAACCCCTTTTGTTATTACGAATGGTATATTTATAACCCAGAAAATGAAACAATTTTGGAAGGACGCGATTTATCCATACGATAATTAATCGCAGATTTACATTTTTAATTATTTACCATTATAGATCCTTAAGAACGAAAAGGGATTTTGGTTAATTTGGAATAAATTATTAAGGATTTATAAGGAACTAACGAAAATACCTTTACTTGGGAAGTTATTTACGTTATGGAAAAACAATTTACATAATGGGATTACGAAATGCGGCGATAAGCAGAAAAAATATTATAATTGGAAAAAAACATTAAGGTATAAAAAACTTACTATATATAACTTCAGGAAAATGTCGAACGGTATGTAGTACGTATTAATGCGTTAAAACCATAAGTAAAACGATAATATTACCTTATTAAGCAATTCCGAAACCAAATAGAAAATCTCCGAAAACGAATATACCGATTGGAATAACCCTTAAAAAAACCAAGCCCCTTATAAGAGAGCCGCGGGGAGGCGAAACCCAAAGGAATTAACAAAAATTCCTAAAAAAGGCTTTAGCAATAATAAAAGGCGAAAAAAACCCTATTACGATAAAAATACGGATTGGAACGTATTAATACACCGTTATGGTAAATAACGGAACCTTAGAAAATAACTATATCACACTCGAAGTAATTAACCGACTTAAACTATTATGAAGATACAAAAAGAACCTTTATATTACGAATACTGCCGAAAGTTAACTATTCCTATATGATAACGGAAAAGTTATACGCGAAATTAATTACTTCGATACCGTTACCTTAAAACGATATATAATTATTAATTTCGATATTATACCGTTAGGAAGTTACGATATAATTTTAAAAGTAATATGGTTATACCGGTATAACCTTTTAATCGATTAAATAATTGGTTAGGTGAAATTTCTTTTACGGTTTAGCGATAAAAGATAAAAAGAAATACGGAAATCTTAACATTCGATCGAAAATGGCGACGAATGTCGGCATAAGGATACGACAAAAACCTTACTACCCATAGGAAAGGAACATAAAAAAAAAAAAGGCATTACAGAAAAATTCGATACATTATTATTATTATTAAAACGAAATTATGGCAATTAAATGATAATTTATAACGACCAACTCTTAAATTAAAAGAATTAATTAATATACCACCATAATATTACAAATATAAGAAATTTTTCGGAAAAAAACTTGAAACAAAATTATTTAAATATAACGAATAGAATTATGAAATTATCTTTAAAAAAGAAGTATTTATTAAGTTTTACCCTATTTACAATTTTAACGAAATAAAATTACATATATTTCGAAAATACCTAGAAAATCGACTTAAAAAAGGGTGGATTTAATTATTTAAATCACCAACTGGTTACCTTATATTTTTCGTCCCAAAAAAAAACGGCAAATTACGACTAGTTATGGATTATCGATAACTTAATAACGTTATTATTAAAAACCGAATGCTATTACCTTTAATTAATAAAATAAAGAATCGTTTTTATGGAGCATAATAATTTATAGCTTTCGACCTTAAAGATAAATATAATTTAATTCGGATTAAAAAAGGTTACGAATAAAAAATAACATTCCGAACTAAATATAGTCTTTATAAATACCTTATCACCCTTATGGGATTAACTAATATACCTGCCACTTTTTAGCGTATAGTAAACCATATTTTTCGAAAATATCTCGACATTTTTATAATTTGTTACCTCGATAATATTTTTAGTTTTTTAAAAATTAAAAAACAACATAAGGAATATATCCACAAAATATTGCAATTATTTTAAGGTATTAATTTATTAATTAACGTAAAAAAAAGCCAATTTCATACTTAAAAAGTGGAATACTTAAGCCATATTATTATCCCTAAACATATTAAAATAAACCTTAAAAAAATCGCTATAATACTCGATTAGGTACGACCTATTACCGTTAAAAAAGTATAAGCTTTTTTTGGATTTATTAATTACTATCGAAAATTTATCCAAAATTTTAGCCGGATAACAATACCCTTTAACGTTTTTATACGAAAAGAATAAAAGTTTTAATAAACGCCAAAAACGGAAAAAGCATTTTAACAGCTTAAGGAAGTAATTATAAGTTAACTAATGTTAATTATATACGACCCAAGTCGCCTAATAAAGCTAAAAACTAATACGTTAAATTATGCTTTGGGCGCAATAATTAGCTAACGGGATAATTAAGGTATTTTGCATTTTATTGCTTTTTTTTTATATAAATTACAAAAACCCGAATTACAATATGCTATCCCAGATAAAAAACTTTTGGCTATTATTAAAGCCTTTCGCGAATTTAAACATTTCCTTAAAGATAATTAATATTAGGTTAAGGTGTATACGGATTACAAAAATCTTATCCGTTTCACCACGACCAGAAAACTTACAATACGACAATTTCGCTACGCTAAAGAATTAGCAGGATATAATTTCGTAATTATTTACCGTAAGGGTTCAAAAAACGGAAAAGCCGACGTATTTAACAAACAACTAAACCTAAAAGAAAAAATGGTTAAAGTTAATTACGCAATTTTCGACACCACCTCGGAAAGGTACTTACAACTACGACAAATTGCTATTATCACAAAAATACTACCCGAACTACATTAAGCAATACGAGATTTTAACGTATACGTACGAGATTAAAATAACTTACTTTTCGCCCAAATTCCAGAAAAATATAAGGAACATTTAGTACGAAATATGTATAAATACGCATTATACGGATATCCTGGTATTAATAAAACCTTAAAAAAGTTACGCCGATTTTACCGTTTCCTAAAAATGAAGAAAATAATTTAAAAAGTTATACGCCAGTACGACCTATATCGAAAAACAACAATACCACGACATAAACCATATAGAAAATTATAATTATTACTAATCGTAACGCGACCATGGGATTTTATTACGATAAATTTTATTACCAAATTTCTTTTGTTAAAAAACCCGGCTATAGGCATATATTACGACAGCATCTTTATAATCGTTAACCAATTTACCAAATTCTTTTATTTCCTACCTTACAACGAAAATACAAACGCCGAATAAATGGCATATATCTTTTTCAAAAACATTTTTAACGTATATGGATTACCGCATAATATTATATCCGATAAAAGTACCATATTTATTTCGAAATTCTGGTAAAACTTAATAATATAAATTAATTTAAACCACAAATTATTTAGCGTATTCCGACCATAAACAAACGGCCAAACAAAACGATAAAACCAAATATTGGAAATATACTTACGACGCTATATTAATTATGAATAAAATAATTAAGTTAAAAAATTGCTAACTGCTTAAATAACTTATAACATTAGCCATTATGAAAGTATCAAAATTATACCAGCCATAACTAATTTTGGATTTACTCCAAAAGTTTACAAAAAATTATAAAAAAAAGGACCACTTAATATTAAGGCCATACTTATAACGGAATAACTTAAATAATTACATTAAGAAATACAAACAGAACTTAAGTTCGTACGAAACCAAATGAAAAAATATTACGACCAAAAACGGTTAAAAGGATTAATCTTTTCGGAAGGAGAAATAGTTTACCTAATTACCAAAAATATCCAAATAAAACGACTTAACAAAAAATTAAACTTTAAATATATCGGCCCTTACAAAATTATCAAAAAAATTTTAGGTAATAACTATTAATTAAACTTACTACCTAAGGTTAAATTTTACCCAATTTTTCATATATCCTTACTCGAATTAACCGCGGATACCATTAAAATATATACCAAATAAAACGATATGGAAATAAAAAACGAACGAAAATATGAAGCAGAAAAAATCCTAGATATACGAAAAGTTGACGGACTTACTTAATACCTGGTCAAGTGGAAAGGGTACCCCGACTCGGAAACCTCTTGGGAACCTGTTAAAAATCTTGCCGGTACCCAGCGTTTATTAAAACGTTTTTATCAACAGTACCCCGCAGGAAGGACTCCTAGTCAAAATCAGGAGAGAAACCATCGGGCAAAAACCAGCTAAAAGTAACGGTAAGTAAGGATGCCTCCAGGCGCTGCTTTTCGGCTGCTAGGCGTTCTGCCTTCTCCTGTTCCTCTAGTTCGTCCAAAAATTGCAACCCTCGGTTGACCATATCGACCCCCTTTTTGCGAAAAAATTCTTGTTAAGTATAAAGACGATCCAAACGCGATAAAATTTTATCCAAACGTTTTGAAATAATTTCCAATTCACTTCGTATATTACGTAATTACTAGCGAGCCAACGCCTTTTCTGTTTTTAAACGCTCCATTTCGTTATTAATATTATTTAAGGAAATTAAAAAAACGCCAAAACCGTTACAGTAACGCTTTTTGCGAATATAATTATCGCAGCGAAACATACTATCGGATATAATACATTTATCTCCGATACGAAAATAAGGGGTATAGGGCATAACTTTAAAGCCAGAATTAGTAACAAAACGAACAAACACCTTTCTTTCTTCCCGTTAATCACGTTCGGAAAGTACCTTTTCTTTGCGGACGCGCTGTTTACGAAGTTTAGTGATATGGCCGGACATAATGAACAGGGAAACTTAGTTCCACTAGAATTTTCGAGGCGAAAATCTAGAAAAGAGGAAATCGTGTCATGAACTAACTAGTGGAGGCTACGGAAACGGTCGCGCCAAAACCGAAAATAGGGCCCAAATGGGCTAGTTACGAGAACAAGTATGAATTTAAGCATAAGGATCCGAACTGCTCTGTCGGATTAAAAAAGAGCAGTATGCACTTAAACGAAAAGATTCGAACTGCTCCGTCGGATTAAAAAAAAGCAGCTAAAGGATATATACGTTTATAATCATATAGTTAAATAACGACAGCTTTTAATATAACTTCGTTATTTAAAACGCTTTTAGTATTACGAAACGTAATTAAGTTATCCCGTTACTTTATTACTTAAATTCCCACAGTATTTTACCAACATAAACCCGTTAACTTAGGTTTAATAGTTGGTTAATTAGCCTAGCCGTTACAATAACCCGGTATACGGATTATAATTATAATATATCGAAAATATAAAATATCGCAAAAAACCTTAAAACAAATTATTAACGAAAAAAGGGAAAAGTTATTAAAAAATACTTATAAAATACGTTTATATTTTTTAACAAAAAAGGTTATTTTAAAAAAAATTCGCAAAAAATTCGCAAAAAAAAAACGTATCGAAATTGCAAAAAGTTAAAATTAAAAATAAGATACGAACATAAATTTACTTCGTTATTAATTAATAACGAAAGCATAATAAAAACCCGGAACGAACTTTAAAAAACGAATTCGTTACGAATAAATAATAAGTTACATATTAATAAAGGCGAAAATAATAAAAAGAAAATAAGGTTTAAAAAAAAACAAATTTATATATATCGAAAGCGGTATGTTAAAAATAATAAAAATTTTCTGTCGGTAGAATTCTCGGTATTTTAATTACTTTGTTATAAAGTATCCTTAATATACCATTTATTTAAAAAAGTTCATAAGAATTATATCTTATTACCGAAAAATTACGTATTATTACTTATTTCCATTTGCTATAAAGCTATTACGCCTTTTTAATGAGGATAACTTATTAGCTATAGCACATAATGAGGGTGGTCTTATTGGGCCTTTAGGGGCAAAGGCCTAGGGGGGAAAAGGTTTTATCAAGGGCTAAAAGGATAAAGATGGAGGTGCGCGTCATAGAGAGGACGCCAAACACGTTAGGTTTCATCGCTACGCAATTGCTACGATGTCTCTGCGGGGTAGCCGCCCTTATAGGTAGCTGCTCATTCCCCCCTAAGGGAAGAAGGGCAAGTTTCAGACTGGTTCCTCACATACCCGTATTGTTCCTCTCACTCTGATCTCAACACATTTGACATATTCCAAATACCTATTTCTAGAATATATCGTTCGCGTCGTTTTTAATATCGTTTAAATTATCGATTATTAATTTTAATAACTTTTACGACGTATTAATTTAAGGTAATAAGTTTTTCAATTCATATTATTATATTCTTAACGTTATTCTTAAATCTTTTATAAAATATATCGATTAGAGCTCCCTTTTTTTTATCTCCCCATTCCGCTTTAACGATTAAAGTTTTAAAAGTTAAAATATATTTAAATACGGACCTTTTTTATGTTAAATTAAGAATTTTTTAAGCTACGGATCGCTGTTTATCTATATTATCAAAATTAAAATAAATCTTTATTTTAAAGTTAATATATAATGAAAAAATCTCATTAATTAATTACTCCCAATTTGCTTCCGCCTTTTTCAATTAATCTCTTATAATAAGTTTAAATTAATTCGCTATGTCTTTAATAAAGTACGCTCTTATAGTAAGGATCTAATCCGGAATACTATTAATATTTAAAAGGCGTAAATAAACGCGTACTTAAATAAGAAAAGTTTATAGGTTTTCTTTTCCGTTATAAAGTACCGACTTTTTAGGTTTTATTTAATAATAATAATTACCACAGGTAAAATACCTTTTACATTAATAACGAATCGCTAAAACTTTTTTTCGAACTGCTAAATACGGGCCTAAAGCTATGAAGTAAAAATTTCTTAAAAACTGATTAATATCTTAATAATATTACTTAAAGTTTAACGGTATTACTAAATAAAAACTTATAACGTATTACGGCTAAGCGAATTAATTAACTATTAAATCTAGACGTACGTATTTATATTAATAAAAATATTATAAAAATTTAAATAATTAAAAAATAACTTAATTATATTTTTTAATACTAAAACTGTTCTAAATAATAAAGTTATATTGCAAGCTATCGTTATTTAGCTATAAAATAACGAGCGTATATATCCTTTTATAATTTCCTTACGCTCCTTTAAAGCCTTTCGGAACCATACCGCTTAATTACATACGCTCCCTTAGAGCTCCTCGGAGCCATACCACGTGACTTGACCTACTTGAGTTCTGTTTCGGTCCACTTAAAGACCGTTTCTTGAGCCTTTACTAGCTGTGTCATAACATAAGGATAAAAAGTGTATCGTTAGACGTTTTACCCAAATGTGGAATTAAGGGTTTAATTTCGCCTTATTATAAGAAAAAAATTTTAAAAATCGACGATGGTATTAATTTTAATACCAATAAACTAATAAAGAAAATATTAATAAGATAATAACAGAAAAGAGCTGGCTAGAAGGACAAAAATGTCCGTAAGAGAATTCCTTTTTAAAAAAAAATAATTGCGAATATTTGTAATAATAGAAAGTAGTATAGGAGGAATTTAACCTCGCGACCCGATAACTTATTATTAATTTATACCTTTACTTAATTATTATTACAGACCTTAAAGAAAGGGAAGGAATTAAATATAACCTTTAATATTTTATTTAAAATCTGTAAAAGAAAAACCATAATAGTATTATATGGAATACACTTTAAAAGATGGGGGAAGTTATTACCTAATGAGATTAAGAGTTACGATTATACGCTAAATAAATTAATAATATTAAAAACTTAAAAAAGTGATATAAAAAACGTATCGCGGAATTTAAGAACGAAATAAAATAACAATAGAAACATATTAAATAATTAAGGAACGAAATTAACTGGTTATATAAATAGGTTCGATAATTTTAGAAGAATTTAAAAGATGAAAGTTATTTATAAAAAAGCCACAGGTTGGTAAAACTTAAAGAAGTTAAAAGAAATTTTCGAGAAAAATTTTAATAATAATAAGAAATAACGATAACCCTATTATTTTGAAAATACGGATTAAGATATATTAGTATACCGCTATGGTGGATAGCGGAGCTTTAAAAGGAAATTATATTATACTTATTTGCTTAGGAAGTTAGCGCGGTTGTGGGCCTCCCTGGCATATGAGAAAATGAGCACATTTGATTGCCTTTTGTCCAGAAGTGCAAATGGATCAAAGCTGGACAGAGAAGGCGTGGATTGCCTTCATGCGCTCTGGCTCTCTGGGCCACAGAGCGCCCCTGATTCTGCAGCGCAATTGGCACCGCCTGTAGTTGACCATTAGGGCGTGGCAAGGGCAAATCCAGTTGTCTAACATGACCCAGTTTTGGGACTGGGCTGCAAAGCGGAAAGTCCCAAAACTGGGATTTGCCTTCCATGAAATTAAACTGAGCATCACCACCGAGCTTTTGTCACGCTGGCGAGATTTAAGACATCAAAGATGGCCTCCATACGACGAAGTAATATAGAACGAAGGCGGGAAAGGAATACGTGCCGCGTGAGACTTTCAGAGCATATTTGTATGTACCTTCTGTGCTATCTGGCGAAGGTGCTGACGGGACACAGATGACAAATTAGGCATTAAGATCTGGCCCTCCGAGATCAGTCTCAGTACTCGCGTTAACGATCCCTATACATAGTAAGTCATCCCGGGCAAGAAGACGGGCAAGCCGCGAAGCGAAGCTAGGGTGTGGCGGGCCTCGTTTTCATGTTTAAGACGGCAGGGTTAGCTTGCTCAGATATCGCGGCCCGGAGTAAGCCCCATGGATAAATATCGGAACGAAAAATTGCCCAGTATGAACCATGGGAGGCAATCACGGCTAATGCGGTTATTAAGTCCTCTTAACCTTGAGGCTAATACTATGATTAGATACCAGACTGCTCCCCCTAAAGCGTTGTTAATCAACTCAACGAGCTAGCGAAGCTCTTGGCCTCGTCCCAAGTCATCAGATTAATAAAAATCCATCGCAAAAACTCGCCCGCAACCTCGCCCTTACATCGGAATGAGTCCCTTTCGGGGGTCACTCGGGCAATAAGCAGGCCTTCGGTTTCGTACTCCTTATCAATTACAGCGAACAGGCTCGGGTCTCGCCTATTCTCCTGCGCGTATAATGCATGCCCATCCATAATTTGATCCAAGTCGCGATTCTCTGCATAAGCAGCTTTGTAGATCTGGTCCCAGCCTTCTTCATCGGGTTGTACTTCCTCTTCGTCCTCACCCGGCACGCCCTCCCCGAGTGAAGCCTCATCACCATCACCTTCGCCTTCGCCTCCCAGTGCATCCCTAATAGGACTTCCGATTGAGCCTTCCGAGCCCTCCTCGTCATCAGTAACCCACCGTGCCTCTATATCGTCGTCTTCGTCCTGGTTAACACCAACCATCTGTAAACCTTCGTTCATTTTCTGTAAAGCTTCCCTAAAACCCTCTTCTTGGTCCTCGGGAAGAAGATTATATAATGAGAACCATTTGGTCGGCTGGCGGCTACCCTCTCGGAAGGTGAACCAATCGTCATTTCCAACACAGAGTGAATTGAGGGAGTCGCGTCCTTCCTCGATAGGATAACGAAGAGCATCATTGTAGCCGTGGTACTCATCGAGACTAACGAGTAAGACGCCGCGGTTCTGAAAATCGCCTGAGTCGACGACGAGGAAGAGCTTGGGATGTATGTCGCCTTCCCCAGGGGTATTATCTCGGTGATATTGAATTACCGCCTGAGTTGTTTGCCCAAGGCGAATCTCGACGTGGGCCTTTTCGACGAGTTCCTGCCGTTCATCATGGCAAAGAGTCTGAATGATTGTTTCACGGCTCAAGTCAGGAATGGTGATATAGGCCTTGTACGAGTACCACGGGCCATTGTAGTCGTCAGACATCTTGATAATCGGAGTCGTCGCCAAGTCTTCATTCGGCGGGACAAACGTTGGGTGAGTAGGTGGAGGAGGTAAAAGCGGAAGGAAGCCAAAGTCAGCAACGGATTCCAACATGACCTACTTCTACGATGATGAGAAGCGGGGTAACGTTCACAAAACCTTGTTATGTATGTTCTAGGTATTTCTATCTGGCAGCCTACTCTAAGCCATGCAGCTACCTGTTTATCGATAATTATACGTACGGTAGTGTAAGGTTTTCTTCTAGTAGATGTTTTGACCCTCTCCATGGCTTAGCATCAGTATCTGCTGTCTTGCCGGCCTGCATATTCCTCGAGTCATTCACCGCCTGTCACCCCCTCTTAAGCACTCCGATATTGTACTCGGAATAGCAACCCTGACAGTGTCAATGTTTTTGACATTGTCATCAGCGTGGAGTCGGCCCAGTACCCTCAACAGCTGCAAAGCGTCAATCAAGGCGTGGTGCCCGCCCTCGCCCCGAAACGGCGTCATGGCATGGGCCGCGTCGCCTAGAATTACGACACGACCGGCCGGTAGGCCATCAGGCTCCAGCTGGATGAACGCCACACGTATGGCTCCTTCTTGATACCATTGGCGGGCGTCAGCTCGGAGACCTCGCGGAGCCTCGGCGGCAGCGCCACCACCGATTTCAGCACGTGGTCCGGCTTCTCCTGCTGGCTCGCCATCCGCAGCCAATGGTCGGCGTCGCCCACCTTGGCGTCTGGCTCCATCCACATCCAGTAGCACTGGCCCGAGAGGCCATCTGGCTTGACCTGGACCTGGTGTAGCCCACAGAAGTTGAAAAAGCCCACCTCCTGACTCCGAGACATGTAACCACTATACCGGAGCTCGAGCTGCCGCTTGAAGGCACCTCCTGACAGCTCCAACTACCCGACGATGGCGGCAAGGGGGATAAGGTTCAGGAGGTCCCTGTTAGGCTTTCCCAGCAGGTGCTCGCGCTCTGTTGTCACAAGATTGAGCTTCAGTCAGCGGGTACCCACTGCGGTACCGACAATAGATGAGTTAGCGGCCGCATGACCTACCGACGCTGTTAGTTCCGTCAGCACCGATGACAGCGTCTCCCTGAGTTCTTGTGCCATCCTCAAAATAGACGGAGGCCAGTTCATCGCTTGCTCAATACGCGCGAGCCATTGGATTGGGAGAGTAGTCGCGAGCCAGTTCCGAAGGCGCAGACGTTCTGCGTGGATGATTGAGATTTCAAGGGATTCCTAGCATAATCTGGCCGAGCACTGTCTATACCCCTGCATATCATGAAGAGCCACGTACCTTGACGCCAGTGCGGCCCTCCTTGCCGGGGGAATACATACAAAGCTGCGCCGGAAGTGTCAGGGTATGGCATGGTTAGTTGATCCTCTCAAATCGGGCATGTCAGATGGGAAGGACAACGCAAGATCGCCAATCATGGAGCTGTTGTGAGGTGGGTGGGCCAAGGACCGCGCTATAACACTGATGCGGATGCGTTCATACCCGTACAGGGTGATAGCCCACCCCTGAAATCGCGATTTCGGAGTCACGTCGCGCTCAAAGATCTCGAACAGAATGTCCTATTTTCGGAGGAATTGGGCAAGGTTCAAGCCGCAGAGGCCAGCTCCGGTGATAATCACCTTCATTTCGGGAATCGTGAGGGCAAAGGGATTCGGCATTCCATCTAGACTGTAAGGGGTGCCCCTTATGGGTAAAACTGAGTAACAATTCCATGAGACGAGCCTGGGGTAATACATGTTGTTAAGAATTTAGTGTACGATCTCAGGGATTTTAAACTATCAGCAGGCTGTGCAAATTTATTGCTTCTACTTCGCCGCATCCTTACAGCCTTACAATGTGCATTAGAATATGGCCACAAGGATAAGTGCCAAAGCGACTTACTTTGGTTTTTAGTAGCCTAAGTATACGACAACTATGTGTCTATTGCGCAGTATGGACCGAAAGGTAGCATCACAGGTTTCAGTTAATGCAGCACTACAGTAGCCATAACATCCAATAATTAATCCTTCTGTCGCAGAATAGAGGTATCTCTATTAGCCGTCAAAAGCTCCTAGCATCCCGGAACAACTTATTCCGGCGAGCCCACGGTATATTAAGCGCTTCCAAGCCACCGCCCTTCAGAGCTCAATTCTAGCAGGCAGTTATCACTTCTCATACCCTATACAGCCTTATCTTCCAGTCAGCTTAACTGTGACACCTTCTACCTAACAGTTCCTCATAGGTACACTCATCGGTCAAATAAATCCGTGCGCCCACCTATTTCCTACCAAAATATACCATTTTGACACCGACTGTAGTATGAAAAGCGAATGGAAATAAATTAAGAGATAATTATAATAATATAAAGTTTTACTTAAACTTATTAATTTATAAATTTTATCATAAGTTTAATTATAACGTTAGAAATTGTAATTACTTAAAAGTTAGTAAAAATTTTATCCTATAAAGTTTTATACTTTTATTATGAAAAATTCTTTTATTAGTTATTATTTAATTTATTATTCGTTAGGAGCCCGCTTATAATACGGATAATTAGGTAATATACATAATATATATAATTGCTTATATAAATATAAAATCCTTATATTTTTATCATTTTTATATAAATTGTTATATTAAAATGAAAAAGGTGTATTTTGGTGAGAAAAAGGTAAGTGCACGGATACATTTGCACCCTTAGTGTATGCGTACTTTTCTCCACCAACATCCTGTCTCAAGTTCCGGAGCCAACTGACGTCGCCGAAATTGGAGCAAGTGGTTGAACCATAGCCAATATACAATAGGATTCTTTGTAGGAGAGCATGAAAGGATACGCAATCATATGATAAAAGGGAGGGAGCCAGTTTCCCAGGGGCAGCCGAATCTGAAGATCAAAGAATTGGTATTACAAAACTCATTGCGAAGTGAAGAGATGACCACCTTTCAGGTAATTAGCTTGCGTAGAGACAGCTGGCTCACTATCCAAGAACCCCAAGAACATGCCAGACCCGCCCCCCAAATCCCTGATAGCTAATTCGTCGCTCTCTCCGCGGCCGCCTTTAGGTCTCTATTCAGCGCCTCAAAGTTCGCACGACTCTGTTTCCCGAAGCCCCAGGTTGGCCCTACCAGGAAGGAAAGCAGTCCATCAAAGGCTTCTTTCTGAAGCAGTGTCGTGCCTCCTGGCGTGGTCTCGCTATAGGAGAAGTAGAATTCGTGCTTCCCTCCAAATAGTATAGGAACCTTTCCATACCATTGGAAAGAGTTTGGCGAGTTTTCCTAACAACTGTTAACCGATTTGTCAGATAATATTGATGCAAAAGTACTTACTACAATTGTTGGCTGGAATTGAAACTTGAAGGAGTAGCCTTTAATATCAACGCCCAGCTTGTCTCCTGGCTTAAGATTGGTAGGCTCTATACTGGGATCCAGGCTTTTGATTGAAAAAATATTATGTCATTCATTGTATTGTTTAAAGTTTAAGAACTATCGCGTATCAGTTCTAGTTTGGAGCCTTTGGGCCAGAGTCGAAGATAGGGGACATACCACTGATCGAACGTTTTCTGGTGGTGCCGCAATTTCGATTTGCGCTGACAAACTCTGAGCTTGCCCCACGGATATTTCTGATGGGACAAGAACGCCAAAAAGCAGTGGGAAATGTACTTTGACTAGCTGAAAGCGAGGGATTGAAGACGACCGGTGATGATTGATTCTTGAAAGTGGAGGCTAACAGTTGGGCCAGGGCGAAGTTGAGGGAGTGGATGTAAAAGGAGAAGGCGGATGAGGGGAAGAGCTTCGCCTTCTCTCGCTGGTGTAACCGCAGCCAACCTCAATGAACATTGATCAGGGATGCAGACCAACAGAGCGACGCTATTATACCTGATTGGCTCGGCTCGGCTCGTCAGCGCCTTGTAACGTCCTTGGCGAATGGGAGCAAGAGCAGGGCGGTATGTATGTAGTACAAGCGATTCCCCAACCCCCGTCATGAAGCTGTTTTCGGTAGTCCATGCACTACATGCCTATTCCATTCAGCTTATACAGGTAGTTGCAAATAAGATCTTTCTACTAACCTCATAGGTGGATATCACGAAAGATATTGAACATGACTACGCGACCTCATGGCACTGAATATACCAGTTCGTAGCCAGAAAGACCCTTGTCGCCAGCGTCTCAACCCCCTACATGACACCTTCCGACCCGCCAGGCATGCACTTGACAGCATGCGTGCTAATGAAGCCGCAATCCAACAGGCTTTAAACCAGCAACGCCTGCGTCCCCAACCGATGGTCTTGGGGAGCTTCTCTACGTTCACCTTTCAGGGCCACCTTGCGACCGAAGATGGTCAATTCCAAGATCTAGGACGGCTCGAGCGTCAAGGGTCGGGTTTGAGCCACGGCCCTCTGGAAGGGTTCCAGAGCGACGTAGCGGCCGCCAGCGCCGCCTATAGCAGCGTAGCATAGTTGGGTAGTATTTTATCGCCGTGATCGATGTGATCGCTAAGTTCTTCCTCCCACAGTTATGCCGTACTTGGAAGGAAGACCGACCTCTCCAGTACCGCGCGAACAGATGGAAGTCCCGCAGGGGATGCCGATTTCATTAACTCTGCCTCCTGGTGCAAGCAATTGACGCGACGTCTACCCACCTGGCTGCGAGTTGGGCCGTGGCAGTGATTCTTTATCATATGATCACGATACCTCTGCAAGGATCACCCGGACTGCCTTCTCCATCCATAAGGCTGTGAACATAACACTCCTCAACCAGCCTATAATGACGCGCTGTTCCAGCCGGCCTAAGAACAAAGGGTGTCTGGCCCCTTTCAACATAGCAACAGCATTCCCTTTTCGCGCAAGAGGCGGCACCAGACCAATAAACCCCAGTCGCGTCATGCAGACCTGCCTCCCGGCCCTCCCGCGCATAGCTAAAATTGCCGCGGGCTGAGACCTTTTCGAGCGCCTCCCACTCCTCTTTGTGCTTAACCGATCAGAGATTTGGTTCTGGTCCAGCAATTTCGCCAGTGTTTGCAAAGCTTCAACAAATTCATGGTAGTTCTGCAACATAAAGACGGCGGGGACTGGTACGGCACTGTTATCCCCCCGGTTCAGGATCATGAGCGCCTCTTCCTCCGTCGGTTGGCCGTCATTCACTTGTGGTCCGAGGGGAAAACTCGGAGAGGAGCCTGGTGTTGCATCCGGAAAGAAAGCCCGGCCTCAATATTTAGGTTCCACCGGTTCCTGTTTAGTGGCGTTACGACCGTAGTGCCCGATTCCCAGGAGATGTGCCTGCACTTCCTGTAGCAGCAGAAGAACGACGAATATCGACGACAAGGCGGTCCCTAGTCAATAAGACCTATACGGATTATATGTGCAGCTGTCGCCCCCGATTGTCACGTCACTCAGGAATTCCAGCCTTGTCTATAGTGCCATCCTGCGAAAGGCACAAAAGTGAAAACTTTACCCCACAACGCGCGCTATGATTGAAATTTACATAAACTATTTAATAACCGACTCCGTTGTCACCCTCTAGCACTAAATGACACGCCTCTTCTTAATCGGGCCAATGTAGCTTAGAGAGCCTGTGCCACCCACGGTGGAGAATCTCTTGTGTCCGACGGATTCTCCCTCGGCGGATGCACTGTCACTAGGATCACCAAATTGCCCTTGGAATAGCAAAGGGACTATTTCCGCCTCCGAGTATACGGGAGCAATTTTAGCGTGGGAAACGGAATTATACCGCCTCTGCAGATACCCGAGTTGCGGAGACACAGCTCTCAGACTGTTTTGAACGGCCCTGAGTCCACCTGCGTTCAGTTGCCTCGAACGATAGGATTCAAGGTGTTTCTCTTCGAGTTTCGTCGTGGGGTCAGAGCCAATCGACTCAGGGTTTGAGAGGAGAAAGAGTTTGTCGTCAACGTCCGTGTTTACGGGCGTTGACGGCACGATTGGTATCACGTCGGCTACCCATATGAACACTCCTCGCTGTGTCAATCCCGTCATCAATGATGATAGTGCATCTCGTTCTGAGCCTCCTGGGAGGACCAAGCCAAGTCGTGAAGCCAGGAGGACTAGATAGTGGGCCATAATCTGAACCAAGTGTTGTTGCATCGCCTCCCAGAGCGTCTTCGGGATATTGCCATCATACAACTCGGGAATGCTAGGGAAAGATGGCGAGTCTTCGATAGCGGCACTATAGGCGATCGCCAAGGTAACACCAAAGAGGGCCAGGAACAGGACACGGAGTTGTTCCTGTGAGAATTTCGCGAGCATGTGCGGTGACAGCATCTTGTCGATATCCTGTAGCAAATCCGACCCCATCGCATAGGTAATCCGACGAAGGTCGTCAATGGTTAGGTCAGAGTCATATGTCGCCCGCGAATCATACACATACGCCAACGAGGACGAGTAGAGCAAGACTCGGAATTTGGCCGCAAGCTCTCCGTCCACCAGAGGACGCGACAGTTCGCTGAACCGGCCTGAGCAAAGCATACCGACAACGCTTTGGTCCAGGGCCTTGTTGTTGAGAATCCACGTGAACACGTTTGACACCATCGACTCCAGGCGAGAGGGGGCTACGCGCTCCGACAAAATTGTCTTGGCCAGGAGACTCCTCAACTTTGGCGCGTCCAGGGACGTGAATTCGACGCCAAGCGCTGCGATACTATCAGCAAAGAATTTTGTTCTGAAGAGGTTGCAATGGATGAAGCGAGACGTACAGTTTCGGAAGATGTTGATGGTACTGATGCTCGTTCGGATGCATTCCCGGAAGGCTAGCAGGCCTCTCTGCTGCGATCGCGACCTAACCGTCAAGCACATCTTGCACGGTCCCGGCTTCTCGGGATCGGGGGGATTGCACTGTTGGACTGTGAATCAGCGGCTGTGTGGAAGGAATTGTGAGGAACTGACATACAGGGACCTTGAACATCCGACAGGTCAAGCATGCACCACTGCGACGGACGGCATGGACTTTGGCTCGCTCTGCTGCGCTGAGCTTGCGTCTAGCATGGCGTTGCCCATCGCTATTGGGGTTTGCAGAGAAGACCAGGACTTCGAAGGGCTTTGAAGAGGAGCAGAACTTTGCGAGATCGTTTCCCGGCTGGGCAGCCATGGTGAGGCCGGAAAAACCAGAAGACTGTGGAATCTGGCATGAAGAGAGATGTCTAACGCAACTTGATCTTTCAGGCTGCATTCGACGGCTCTTTATAATTTTTGGCCTTCCCCATGGCTAAGAGCAATGCCCGACTGGGCCAATGAGCCTCGCGGCCAAGCTGTCCTGTCCTCCTTCGCCGAGTTGCTTGAAGTGGGAAATCTCCACAAGACAATCCCATTGGTCGCCTTATCCGACAATAGTTTATCAGCGCCATTCAAGGCTCGCCGAATTCCCCGAAGTGGCTAGTGACAAACCCAACGCCTCCCTAATTTTGTTGTTAGACCTTTAACTAACATTCGAGGTCCTTCAACTTCCGTATTTCGATTTCGGTAAATCCAGCCAGGTTCCTCAAAGCCTTTTGGGGCAAGCCGCTTTGCGGTTTGCGTCACCTGTGACAGAGAGACGGATTTACAATGGTAGGGTGATCAGCACGCGATCGGCATGCCGCTCTGCAACGCCAAGAAGCCCATGTAATCAGAGCTGGTCAGAGTCACGTGAATGTCCACTTGGCTGGACGGGAGATCAGCGGAGGGTCGTGCACGATATCCGCTGATAACTGAGGAAAGGCGGTAGTACGGTGATCCTTCCTGTTGGGGGTGATGTAGCATAATTACCTGATGCTGGCCACCCCTGGGGCGGCCTATATCGCAAACTGGGTAAAGACCCGAGGCTGCCTTTATAAAGGCCGCTACCATTCCTTTCAGGAAAGTATCATAATGTATAAGGTATCACCGTGTATCCATACTGGCGACTGTACCCTCCCTTACAGGCGCACGATACATGTACTCCGTAAGGGGAGCACGGAATGATAGAACGCGCTAACTATCCGCTCCGCTCCTGGCTGCCTGCTGATTGCGGTCACTGTGTCCTGCCCTATCTTGCGTTACCTCCCCGTTCTCACCCAATGAGATCGCGTCTGGCTTCGGGTTATTTACAGGCATATCTCTCTCCGGAGCCGCAGATATGGGGCGTGGGGTAACGTTATGATACGATCCATCACAGATGCCTAGACGGTGTACTGATGGGAAACGAGTTTGCAGGGAAAAGGGCCCGAGTCCCGGCCTGCCCCAAAGTGCCTAACAGTGTCGATACCTGGAATAGAAACGAGAGAGAATTCGGATACGATCGCCTAGGCATGCCTATCCATCCCATGGTGCCGAATTGATAGGGCCGTCAATCCATGCTCCCCCGTTTCCGTCTGAGAAAATCACAACCCCCTGAGTATTACCACCAGTACGGCGAGATAATCGGAGCTGTGTAGGTCTCCTGGTCGTATCCCATGGGTAATGGCTTCCTCCAAACTACCAGACTATCGCCACCGTGGGGGGCAGCTGCCGCTTCCCCGGGGGTGTGGTTTCGCCTTCGGCATTATGGAAGTTGCTTGAGTACCCTCGCGATGTATGCCAGGATATCCCCCCTGATCGATTTAATAGCAGGAGCTTCTACCATCTTAACGGCAGCCATCATAGCACCACCAACGTCCAGCGGGCGTATCTGATGCAGCGGGATGTACGCGTGTTCGACGCGCCCTTTTTCAATGTCAGTCCTTATGAGGCGGATTCCATAGATCCGCAGCAGCTTCTGCTGCTGGAACTGTGTACGAAGCCCTTGAGGCGGGCGGACAAACGATGGAGTCGCTGCGTGGATCTGATACGGCGGTCTACGTAGGCGTTATGGGCGTTGACTATAACAATCTCCTCCTGCTGGATGTGGACTCTCTGCCCAAATATTTTGCCACCGCCACCAACCGGGCTATCATCCCAAATCGTATATCATACTTTTTCGACTGGCGTGGCCCCAGCATGACTATCGATACAGCTTGTTCGTCCAGCCTTATTGCGGTACACCAGGGTGCCCAAGCTTTGCGGACGGGTGAGTCCCGTATCGCGGTAGCTTGTGGGAGCCACATTATTTTGGGACCAGAGGTTGTTATTTCAGAAAGCAGCATGAATATGCTTCTCCTACAGGCCAGTCACGTATGTGGGATACGGATGCAGATGGCCATGCACGCGGCGAAGGAACAACGGCGGTTGTGTTAAAAAAGCTGAGCGATGCTATTGCTGATGGCGACCATATCGAATGCCTTATCCGTAACACCGGCGGCCACCATGACACCAGATCTAAAAGAGTTTAACTCCTTGTCACACCACCACTCACGGCACTCCCAGTCCTGGGCCCTGGGTGGAGAGGTTTCTCTCTTTGGCTTCGTAGCCGCAACCGAGGACATAACCTGGCAATCTCAGCCCCTTTACCCCTGTCACGTGTCAAGATCGAACCTCCTAGATAGGGGCTATACAGGGGTTGCAGGTGTATATATAGGACCATTTTCCTCTCATATATTGGGCGGCGGTGGGGGCCAGGTGTTACAGGTCGAGTTTATTGCTACTTAATTGCCAGACTACTTCCTACCTTTCACGCTGTTGCACCAAATAACCTGACAACCTCCCTATCACAGGGCCATGCAATATGGCCTCGTAACTTTTGCATGTAACGTAGTTATTAACATTAAAGCGCATTATAAGGAATACATGCAGTCAAAGGCACCGAAAACTCCGAGATTCAGAATGTTAGAGTAAAGGGTTAACGCCCCACACCACTTGTGTGTATATAGATTAGAGTCCTCCCCAGCTAGAGGCTGGTAACTTAGTATGGAATTCAGCGGGTATTCAACCTATCTTTGACACAGAAACCACAGAAGGGCAGCCGCGTTCGGCATGACAAGCCGTGCAGAAACCATGGCCGACTGAGCGAGAACAGGAGCACCGATGAGATCCTCCCGCATCAGGTGGATAACACCGGCACTATCGTGGTCATGCGGGAATTCATTCACGACATACAGGCAGGCGTCGAGAGCGTGACGGTCCACAGGGATTCTCCGTCACAGCGTCTCGGTTTTGCTGGAGCATGGTCATCGAGAAAAAACATGGAAAAGGTCGAATCTGCTCTGAGTAAGTCGAAATCTACGTTAAAGCGTAAAATCCCCATACGAGCAGGCCCGAACGTTAGATATCGGGATTTGTTTCCACGACATTTTGTATATATTACCACATATTTAGGCTCCTGGTGAGATCCGGAGACCATCTAGCAAGTTCGGCTTGTTCGCTATCGTGGTGATACCCAGTGAGTAGACTGCCTGCCACCAAGCAACATTCAAGGCTCGGATGTGATGTGAGAGCCGTTACAGCACAAAATAGATACTGCAGTAAAACAAACAACATTGCGACTTTACTTACATTCCTGCCTAAGGGGACGTCTTCATTGGTCGACACCTTACAAAATCCTTAAAAAAAAAGGCGTCTGGTCACCTCTTCTAGGGCCATGGTACTGTACTGATAACTTTTATAATCGTAAAGCATGTTAACTCTACCTGATTATCGCAGGAACAAATTACGGAGCAGGTGAAAGCAACAAACTTTCACGTGGATGGATTCGCTCTAGGCATAACCAGTTACTCATTTCCTAGTGCATGCGTTTCAATATGTGCAGTCTCAGGCAACCTCATGCATCCGTAGTATCGGACTTAGCTAGATCTAGCTCATTCCCAGTTTGAGATCAGTAAAATCGTATCCCCTTAGTCAATCCAGTCATTAGACGTTTGAGCCAATGCACCTCTGGTATGTTGAAGGCAGAATATATCTGGATGGCTGCAAATCAATATAAAACGGTTGATCCACGTGATACGATTGGCTGATCTGGATATGGATAGCTCGCTCTTAGCCCCAATAGTTCAGCTCCTTTATGGGACTACCTAGAGCCACCTTCGGTATAGCTTTCTCTCTGTTACAGTTGTTTTACATGTTTATACAGAGGTATCACTACCTTCCGATCAGGAGTTAGGAAAATGCCTCAGTGTGTGATGGAAGGGTCCCATACATATCAAGGTGCCTTGGGCAGGCACTCCCTAACAATTTCCAGATAAATGAAGAAGTTACTTTCTATTACCAAGTGTGATAGGCAGTGCTAGTGCGAATGATTACCGAAAAATAAAGTGCTCAGTCAGAAAAGTCACAAGCATTTCTGGTAGACTTTACGGGTACAGTTTCCACTAAACCCCTCAATGTCCTAATCCATTTGTCCTGTGGTAAGTTATAAATGAAAGGGTGGGATAAGTCTGGGTTAATTACTTTGATTTAGCTCATTGCCTCCCTTTTGGATTTACCTCCACCTCTGACCTGTTGCAGCACTTAAGAAGCCAAGCAACACCCATCAGTCACGCCGCCTCCAAAACCGACAAGATGGCTACGCCGTTCCAAAGGTTCGGAAATCTGAGCAGTCACTTTTTCTTTGCGCTTTGGACTGATTGTGTCTCAAATAGTATTCTGGAATCCAAGCTTGTCCAGTTCACCATTGGCCCCGAGAAGAAAGAATTCCTCGTCCACAACTATGCTGTGTCAAGCTTGTCCAAGCCTCTCGACCGGCTCCTAAACGGACAGATGAAAGAAGCTATCGAGGGCCGAGTTGTATGGGATGATATGGATGAAGCCGCATTTGTCCTTTTTATCCAGTGGGCATACTCAGGAACTTACACGGATCCCCAACCTGTTATCTTCACAGACTCGTCCCTCATCCCCGCTTCGACGATTGAAGACGGCAACGTGGCGAAAAACGCTACTGCTACCGCGGGTGCAGGAAAATCAGTCACTATTGCGCTTGGAGAGGATGCAGAATCTCTTGTCTCGTTCAATGGTCGACCATATTGCCAACAATGTCACCCCACCTTTGCATCTAATCGCAGGGTCAAATGCGAAAAGTGCCCAAGCCCACCAAAGAAGAGGCAAATGGTAACCGAATTCATATCCAGCTCCTCATATCCATGCCCGTCGCACTCGTGGCCACCCCGGCAGAACACAAAATATGACGAGAACTACGCTCCGGTCTTTCTCTCCCACGCCCGCCTATACGTCATGGCCGACAAATACGACGTGCCTAAACTAGGCGAGCTGGCACTTCACAAGCTTTGGGAGACGTTGAAGATCTTCACTCCATATCCTAGCCGCCTCGGTGATATTGTTTGCCTCATCGCCTACGCTTTTCATTCCTTTTCGGAGTCAGCCGAAGGTGATAAGATGTGCGACATGCTAGTACACTATTCGGGATGCATCTATGAGAACCTCACCGCATACGACGGGTTCAAGACGCTGGTGGAGGACTGCCCCGTATTCACCCATGGCTTGATGAAGAAGATTGCCGAACGCCTCTCATGAAGTGGATCCGCCGGAGGTGGGCATTGGGCTATGGCGATGAGGACACTGGGTCGACACGACGGAAGAGAAACACAGAATGTGACACTTTGCTCGGAATGGAAGGATAATGTTGCTTCGCGTCGAGGGAGATATCTCTGATATGGTGCAGACATGTCTGTTGTCGCACTTAGTCAACGGAGAACTTTAAGGCAGACAGACGCACTCGTCCGGGCTGGTTTGACCTGATATTTAATACGATAAATACACAGGCTCTGAACAGTCTTGAACGGTGAGACGTAGTAATCCATTGCTCCTATAGCGAGAGGACTCCGACTGCTGGCACTTTTTCCTTCCTAGAAGAATAATTTCTATACTTGTAGCAAGTGCTCTCGTGGCTAGTCCCTCTAAGTATTACCCCTTTATCCAGATGCCATGAACGTCATGCATCCCCCCGAGTATAATGTCAAAGAGTCAACCTCAGCTTAAGCTTTATGTGCATAAATGGAACATTGCGGAACGGCGCACAAAAACCCAATTTTAATCGAAACTTGAGCTCTAGTGCCAGTTCTTGAGCACGCCTTTGGGTAGCCCCTATCTTCTCTCCTCGTTTCTCCGAAGACCCTAAAGATCGATGTCTGACTCGAGTCACGTACTCTGTAAGAAATCAGCCCTAGTATCCTCTAGCTAATTTTATTCTCTTGTATGTCGCCCTAAAAAATGTCATTGCATAACATGGAATCCAGCGTCTCGCCACAGGTTCCCATAAAAGCTTTTAGAAATCTCCACCTGTACATCAAAGGAAATCTGTTACAATTTGGCGAGGGGCAAGAATTACACCAACCGATGCGATGCGCCATGGTTTGGTTTCTTTGTTTGCCTTACCGTTCGAGAGTGACGATAGGTTCTTCAGGAGTGGTTGGATGATGCCTACACAGCGGCTTGCCTCCTGCGGTAAAAACCCAAAGAGCTATTTCTCCAGCTAGTCACATGCGAAAGAAAGTTGATACTGACTTTGTAGCCTGATATTATGGCTCAAATCGCTGACGACTATACTAGAGGTCGGTGTCCATGTTCTGAGTGCGTTTAGCTAATTGTAGTATATGCTGGAACAATGCCATGCCATGACCCGACATCCCTTGCCAAACATACGACCGCGAACTTGTTATCTTCAACCGATAATCTCAACTGTCTCAGAACCCTGTGCGAATATGAAGCCCCTTTTCGCCATGTGGCTGGTGGCAATAGCCCTCATAACGCCAGTTGTGCAACCACCAGGCATAATGGATTTCGAGATATCTGACCTCACCTCCAGTGGGCCACAGGCGAGAAGAGGGGAATAAGCATCTTTTTCAAAATGGGAGGCGGCTTCAGTGACTGGGCGATTCAGGTACTTCTTCTACCTCTACTACGGAAGCCGGGGAGCATAATGGAGGGGATGAACTGCAGCAGCGACGTTGCCAGCGAAGACCAAACCCTTGTCGACAGCGGATAGAATGACTGTTGGCCAATGCCTTCCTGTTCCGGACCCTCCAACTCAGTTCCGGCGAAAAGCGGAACAAGCTTTTCGCGGACGATAAGGCCAGATGGGGAAGTGAAGACTCAGCTGTTATGCTCTATCTGGACCGAGGCGGGACTGAGCTAGACGAATTCCCGGGCTCCTATACCGTTGAAGCTAAGGATATTGAAGGGATAGATCCCGACGTGGCTGGAGAGCGCGCGCAGACCTACATCGGACCGCATAGGCTTACCTTGGAAGGTGTAGCTGGGCAGCCCGGGCTTCGGCCAATTGATGCGGACAGGGCTGATGGCTAAGGAGGAATAACTGAAGATCAGAACAATTCTTACACTCGCTTGGGGTGTATGCCTCGGGGCAGCTTCCTCACTGAATGAATATAATAATTTCAATTTCAATTGATAGCCTTTAAAGAAAAGAAAAAGGAAAGAAAAAGGAAAACAGAGACTCGTTTCTGTCCAGACTTCGAGGTGGTAGACTTGTAGTCGTCCTGTTATCCTATGATACGATATCAAGGAAGCAATATGCTCTTAAGCGGGGAGTGCAATCTTCCAGAAAAATGCTCTGATTAATACATATGTACGTAACCCTTGCTACGTCCCTCGGAACCGTCCAATTCTAGGTAGCCTCGAATGAACATTACCAAACTATCGAACTGCGCAACTAAGACACAACTACGGCCTTGACTCGAGACTAGTGCAGCGTCCACAAGCAACGTCTCCCGCGTGATGGTCTGATACTTATCGAATTACGGCCGCGAAGGCGCCACCAAATCCCCCGCCATGGACGCGCCCCCGGTGAAGCTCTCGGAGCTTCTGCGACACCCCGATGACCTGGATAAGATACCTGCGATGAAGCTGGAATTCACGCGCAAGAAGAATGCTGTTGACTCCCAACTACGCGGTGGTCTGCGCGAGCAACTAGAGACCACCCAGACTGGAATGAACGGCCTCACCGACGGCCAGAAGACTGTGCAAGCTATCAAGGAGGAGATGATGAAGATCGACCAATTGTGCTCCGAGTCGCAGAACATGATCAAGGACTTTGCCAGCATCAATCTCGTGTCGCAAGCCCACCGGAATTTTGGCGCCGTCGAGGCCATGGTCGAGAATCTAGAGACGTTTAATACTCGCCTAAACAGGGTCGAGAATATGTTGAAGGAGGACGAGGAAGACAAGGAGACCATGCCGAACCTACTGAATGTGCACTACGAGCTGACGCAACTGCGGAATATCCGAGATGACGCGATGGAGCAGATAGAACGAGCGGAGGACCCGAGCCTGCAGTCGACACTGGAGGATTACTTCGCACGGTTGGACGACGCCATTGAGTGGTTCGATGAACATGTCGGTCTTATTGCGCTCAATGTCGTCAATCTGGTGGTGGCAGACAATACTGGGCTTGTCGTACGTCTTGCGATTATTGTCGAAGCCGAGGAGAAGAGTGATCAAAGGGTGGAGGCCCTACAAGAGGCATTAAAGGATCATAGAGAGATGGCCTTCCGGTTCCAAAGCATCACCGATGGCGCCAAGAAGGTTCGAGGATACAAGAAAAAATTCTTGGAAGCAATTGCCATCAACGCCAAAGGTCAGTTCGCTGAGGTTAGGGAAGAGTTCCTGGGAGATCCGACAAGACTGGACAAGTCAATGAGATGGTTCTTCAACGACCTCAATGCGGTCAAGCAAGGGATGGTACCTCTTATGCCTAAGAAATGGAAAATTCTCAAGACCTTCGGCGACATATATCACCAGCTGATGCATGATTTCTTGATCGAGCTGATTGAGGATCCTGAATCGAGCTCTGCGCATACGTTGGAGATAGTCAACTACCCAGAGAAATATTACAAAAAGATGAAGAGGCTTGGGTTTGACGAAAGCGAGCTCAAGCCCCACGTAATCGATAACCGGGAGCAGGAGCTGGTCAAGGACTTCCGACAACTCATCATCAAGTTCCTTGACGAATGGATCGAGAGAATATTTACCCAAGAAAGACGCGATTTCGCAGATCGCAATGTGGAAGGCTCAAATCTGGACCAAGACGAGTACGGATATTTCCGGACCAGGCATTTGGTGGACATGTGGCGAATGCTTCGGGAGCAGGTAGATGCCGCGGGCAACTCGCAGAGGGCGGACGTTGCAGAGGGTGTTATAGATGCCATGTTCCTTCGATTGCGTGACCGACAGCAGTCGTTGCAGAAGATGCTGGAAGACGAAGCGGAAAAATACGAGTCCGGCGCCGTCCTAGAATTAGAAGGTTTCCAACCCCTGCAGGACTGGCTTATTGCTACTGCCAACGACCAGATGGCCTGCATAGACGATAACGAGGAGGAGGGTAAGTGGGGATATCTCTCAAGCTTCAAGCAGAAATACGAGCCACTCGTCACACCGCAATACATGGAGCGATCTGAGGCCGAAATCGACACGCTACGCGACGGCTATGTCGATCTCAGCACGTGGTGTCTCAACAAGTTCGTCAAGCTTGTTATCGCCGTGGACTTCAAGTCCGTCATGCCAACGTTCTTCACGCCGAAGTGGTACGAGATGACGGCGATGCGGCAGATGATCGTGACGTTCGAGGAGTACGTCAACGACTACCAGCAGGTGCTCCACCACTCACTGGTGGAGATCTTCACGGAGATCTTCGCCGACGAGCTGCTGGTGCGGTACCTGATGAGCGTGCGCAACCGGGGTGCCAAGCTGCGGCGCGGCGACCCCTTCTCCGACAAGGTCTTCGACGACATCTCGACGGCGTTCGAGTTCTTCAACACGCTGCCGAACCCCGGCTCGATTAAGCAGACCTGGCGCGTCACCGAGTGGTTCCTCAAGCTGCTGCAGGAGCCCAAGGAGAACATCCCCGACATCTTCGCCGGCTTCAAGTCCCTCTACTGGGACCTCCAGATCACGTGGGTCGAGGCCGTGCTCCGCGCCCGCGACGACTTTGAGAGGAGCATGCTCAATGGGATCAAAGCTCGGGCCGCGCAGATGGAAGTCGTTAGGGGCCCCGAGACGATCATGGGGAAGGTCAAGTGAGCGTCATGTGAATGGCATCTTTTCATACTGGTGCGACGTTGAGAGGGCGGCTGCTTTACTCGGCGTTATACTCTTTTATGGGTTGGTCTGGTCGAGCGGTGGGCCCAATCGCATGTCTATTTCAGCGAGGTTTCTTTGCCTTGTATGTGTGTGATGGAGGAAGAGCCGGCACTGGCTTTTTATAATGAGTTATTACGCTGCAGATTACGGAGTTCAGAGGTTGTCCAATGCATCATTATCAGATCTATATGTGAGCAGTTGAGGTGATTTTCTGAAAGGGCTTTGATTTGTGGCCCTAGGATTGCAAGAACAAAGCAGGAAGCAGCTATATGTGGCTGCTCTCCCCCCAGTTGTTGATGAGAAAAGTCAGACAGGAATCAAGACACCAACCCAGAGATCAAGTGCAACACATCTGCCGACACTATATAGATATATCGAGGATGTGAATGAAGGTCCCGTTTGAGAACCGAACGTAGGGCCGCTTTACGACAGCTTAGGCTCCAGTGTTGGCGCCACGAGATATAGCAGTCTCTGCGCCTGTTCCCTGACTTTTTTTAATAAGATTTCTATTTTCAGATACCCCTAAGCGTACGAATAAAGCCTGGCAAACAATGTTGTAGCTCGCTTCGCCAAGAACGGCAAAAGCACTCATAAGTAGGATACGACATCCTGATCATCAGCTTCAACTCAGGAGTTACAATGATTTCCAGAATCCGGGGGTTATGCTCGGCCCCCTGATATCCGTATGTGATACCTCATAGTAGGGGAGACCCGCTCACCTCGTCTCGCCGGTTACGCTACGAAGTACGTAAGATGTTATGGCCGAGTCAGGTCATAACGTAGGGCCACACCAGAAGTTCCGGACAGCATCCTCGTCTGTTCATAGCACTAGAGTATCAGCGTCATATTGCCTAAAGTTATGGTACTGTCGGTAGGAGTGGAGGATCGACCAGCAAGGTATATATCAGCACCCATGACGGCCATTATGTAGGCCTCATCAGTCTGTAGGTGTTGTTACCACAAGAAGAGTGTTGGAGAGGGGAGACTATGCGTCAAAGCAGTACCGGAAGCCGGTATAACTTCAGCGGGGCCTCGAAACGTTGACGCTAGAGCATCTACTGCAAATGAAGCAGGAACTGAGCATCGAGCTCCCCTTTCCAGCTTTCGAGATCCACAAGGCGTCGGCCGGACGCACTCCGTATGTAATATGTATGCAAGGGTAGAACAAGCAAACCTACGGGTAAAGGATGAAAATAGTGGCCGGGAGGGCAAGGCGTGCATGAAATAGCTGGCGGGAAGGGGTTCTAACAGAATTGCCGCTGGAGACAAGCTCCTGTAACAAGCGACTGGTCCCTCATCGCATCCGATGCGACGTCCCATTCCTGAAGTAGTGGCCGCGGGACGTGATGTAACCCGCGACGTCCCCGGCTAAACGGGAGATCCGCTTCCTCCACAAAGCTTGATTCCGGCAATGCTGGCTGGGTACCTCGTCTTGTGAACCCGGACCACGGGGGATCGTCGTGAGATCCCAGAAAAGATTCGGTTCGATAAATATATGATGGGGCGAAGTACGTAATTCACTATTCCTGTCGAGGGATGATGTTAGCAGGGAGTTAGTCGGGTCCGCATCTGGGGTTCTAGACCCGTTGAACCGACGGCAGAGCCTCAACTCTTTGCCCCCGACCCATGCCATATGAGATAGCCAAGGTTAGATCTCAGTACCCAGAATGCGGAGCAGGCCTTGGCCGTAATGCAAGGAGAGGGATACCGAGAACCGCAGAGAGCTTGACGACTTAGGCGAAAGGCTGCCAAGGGGCCAGGCCAGGCGCGAGTGTGTGCGACGGGAGAATGGAGAGGTACAAAAAACACAAGAGTTCCCGTTTTGGATGGAATGACAGGAGCTATTGAATGCTTTGATTGAACTCGGCTTGTCCATGCTGACAACCCGCGCGTGACTGCATAGCGACTAAAATGCTCATCGCGACCATTGCTGCGGCGGTCCTGCCGTTCTGCGCTATTGCGAGCGCGATCGGACCCCGCCAGGCAAATCGAATCGCGGTCAATGTAAACAGGAAATATCAGACCACCGATGGCTTCGGCTTCTCAGAGGCTTTCCAGCGCGCCTATAACATTTACAATCGTACGTGTCTCGACCTTGGGTGGAAGTGGTAGTTCCATTGGTCCAAGCCCCTGACTGAACCGGGCAAGTTCCTGAGCCGAAGCGAACCGAAGTCCTGGACCTCCTTTTCAACAAGACGACGGGCCCAGGCTTCACAATCTTGCGAAATGGGATCGGAAGTAGCCCCAGCAGCCAGAACGATTGGATGAATACCATTCTGCCAGTAAGCCCGGGGAAGCCGACTGGTCCTCCAAAGTAGTACGTGAAAGCCGTCCCTCTGAGGAACCAAAACATGTTATTCGCAGGAGTCGGGGAGTATACTAACGTGCTAGCGGAGTATGGATTTCATGCGTTCTGCTTGGGATGGAGTGGAGGAACGTTGGAGTGTCGAGTTGCGTGCAGCGAATACTAACAGATGTCAGCTATGTATGGGATGGAAAGGACTCGGGACGGTTCTGGGTCTCGCAGCAAGCAGTTAGTGATATGCGAACTGTCCTGTGGGATGCTCTCTTGACGATAAAGCGCTGATGTGCGACTAAAAGGTCAAGTACGGCGTCAAAACCTTCTACGGCAACGCGTGATCGGCTCCGGGTTTCATGAAGACGAACGGCAGGGACTCAAACGGCGGCGAACTATGCGGTTTGCCGGGGGCCACTTGCAGCAGCGGCGACTGGTGACAAGCCTATGCCAACTACCTGGTGGGGTATATTCAGCTGTATGCGCAGGAAGGCGTAGATGTGACTCACCTAGGCTTCGTCAACGAACCAGATTTAAGGTAAGCGAAGGGGCAACATACTCACTTCCACTAAGAGGCGACCTCAAAGCCTATTGACCGTTATTTATAGCACAAGCTACGCGTCAATGCAGGTAAACTGAAACCAGGCGGCCGACTTCATCAAGATCCTGCATCCGACACTTGTAAAGAATAACCTCTCCCATGTAGCGATAACCTGCTGCGAAGCCACGGGGTGGAACGCTCAATCCCAGTATACACAGCAGGTTAAGTCTGCTGGAGTTGAGAGTATGGTTGGTGTCATCACGGGCCATACCTATTCGAGTGGCATAAGCTTCGCTCAGCCGACGACGCGGAAGGTTTGAGAGACGGAATGCTCGGATCTGTCTTGCAGGTGGTCAACGGCGTGGTGCTCTTGGGGTGGGTCCGGTGATAGCTACACATGGGCGAACAACATCTATACGGGGCTGACTACTGGAAACGTCAGCGCCTACCTCTGGGTAAGCGAGACTGGATTTCGAGTCCCCCCTCCCAGTCCCCTTATGAAGCAGTATATGCATCCTTGGCCTTATTTCCTTGCCGCTGCCCCTGGAAACTCATTTGGGCTGCATGGAATTTCCGAGCGCATCTGCTAACTCCGGGTGACTAGTGGGTGGGAACGCAAGATCGGGCAACGAACAACAATAACAACGAGAAACTCATCTTAGTGGAACGTGATTCGTATCAGGTGTCGAAGCGTCTCTGGGCGTTCGCTCAATATAGCCGGACTGTACGACCAGGCGCCGTCAGAGTGGATGCTTCTGGGGGGAACAGCCTTAGGACGACGGCGTTCCTGAACACAGACGGCACGCTGGCTGTCAATGTGATCAACGCGGGCGCGTCTGCTGCTTCTGGCAGCATCGCCGGGACGAATGGGACGTCGGCGCAAGCCTGGGTGACAGACAACACACACGACATGGATCTCACGACAGCTTCTATTGCAGGAGACGGAACTATTACTGGCTCGGTGCCTGGTCGGGCCATTGTCAGCTTTGTAATATCGTGATCTCTCAGCCTATGCTACCATTTATGCCAGTAACTTAAATCAAGGGCTCCTGATAGCAGCGTTGAGCGTACAACAGGAGGAAGCTCAAAATAGCAGCCAAGGTGCTCAGCTGGAACTATAGTTGCTAGCTCTGCTGACAACATTGCGATATTGACTCCGAGTCCGCTTCGATTTCTCTCGCGTAATTTATATAGGGGTAATGGCAGTTTGTTCTATTGCTCGGGTTCTTCACAAGCATCTCAGGAAGCTCAAAGTCTGAACATGTTGCCCCCTACTCTATACTAGATGGCGCTGACTCAGCGATCAGGTCAGACAGAGAGCTGTTTTTCGTATAGATAAGAGGTGCAGCTGACGGGCAGGTCATGGATTTGGCGAATCAAGGGTCACCAATGCGTGACGCAGTGTAACCAGTCGAAAGCAGAACAGGCTTTTGAAGAACCTTCCGGTAAGCAACGGTGTTCTCTGGTGCAGATGTTGCTGGCCAAGAACCAACCCGTTGCGGCGTTGCGGGCTCAACCCATGGTGCGAAAGCCAACCTGTAACTCCGGGGTTACATGCATGCCTTTTGTACACTTACTGCAAGATGCTAAATAGTAATCAGGGGCCACGTATACGCTGTCTTTGGTTTGAGCGTATGCTGACGCACCAGTTCAGCTCAAAAGCTCATAGAAAGATAGTGTGAGATTCCGTCCGTCATTAGTTACGCCATAGGCCGGGGGCAAAATAACGGCCAGCTCGGTAGAGAGGACCTCGTAAAGTTCGATGCGTATAGCATCGCCCAAGACGACGTAGCTTTGCATACGGCACATGCATGCGGGGCGCAATGTGCCGGACCGAGGATTCAGGTTGACCTGCCGCAGTCAGTAGGTCGTCAGTGAACAAGTGCCTGAAAAGCATTCATTATGATTCCTTGTACGGTCCGGAACGTGCGGGAAAGAGAGAGAGCAGCGCGAAAGTACTATCATATGCCAATGTTCTCGGGCAGTCAAGTATCGTGGTATTTGGCGACCATGTTGACGGAGTCAACGGTTCATGCAGGTACATAAGTAGATACCTACTAAGTACTGTGTATGGATGGATGCATTTGGCATCAAGGTGTACCATGTAGTACGAAAATACTCACCTAGCATGTCATTAAGATTTGGTAAATCAATGCCCACGTAGAGGGAAGTAATAGTAATGGATCATGCCAGCGTCTGATCCAGGTCACAGAGAATACCTAGAACAATTAGAGAAGATAACGTCATCACCAGCACGCGATCATGTTAGATGGGGACCCTGTTAGATTTCTGGTCAATTCACTCCAAATTGAGCGGCCAGACCGACAACCCCAGCAGGCGGTCTTGGCTAAATTGGAAGGACTAACAAGGTCATTTGCAAGGTTTCCAGTTGGTCAATAGTTTCTCTGCGTTCACGTGCGGTCCTGTGGTCGACTCCTCCATTCCCGAACTTTCAAGCAAGCAGGGTGACCCGAGAAGGCCGAAGGACCCCTCGCATGCCCACCATGCAGAAAGTTCAGGCCACCTACCGAGTATGAAGCCGAATTTCAAGATCCCCACCATGTATCTCAGAGCATTAAATCTACGCGAATACTATATTAAAAATTTAATTCTCATAAGTGGTGTTATGAAGGGAATCGAATAATAATTGGATACTTAGATACAGAAAGCATCAAGTCATATAAGCAATGATGCAAATATGGAAAATTCAGTTCATAAATAAAAATACCTGACTAGGACGTTAAACTTCCCCTACAACCTAGTAGAAGCGGCGCAGTGCTAGTGTATACTAGGTAAATACCTAGAGGTGTCGCATGCCCCTTCCATGACTGCCCTGACTCGCCGCTCAGCTTGTACGGGGATTCCATTGGCACACATTTTACTGGGTGTTCCCCGGTCGAAGCTCTTGACCAGGGCTGATGTTAAACCGATCTTGGCAAAAGTCGGTCCAGCGGCCGCCGCGTGTTTGGCTCTGCCCGAGAAAACACAATTGCCAAAGAGTTGGATCTAGAATTGAGAGACATCCATTCGATTTCTCAATATGTAGTGATAGAATTTCCCATTGAACCAGCTTAATGTTACTGCGCATATGGAGTCGACCTAAACCTATCTTACCTTACTCTGCTTACTTACCTTTTTGCTTTTAGCTAGGCCTTCCGCAACGCCGGCATTTTTACTCTTTTGTGACTGACAAGTTTCTGTAGACCTCCATCTTCCCCGTTCAGCCCCATCACTGCCGATCACGAACTTCCTCCCTTACCTTGTCGCGCCTCTGCTATCCCTGTTATATTACTCACGCTTTTGTGCTCATACTCTTTCGCCCGAACCACCCCTCCCAAAACAAGAGCTTCAACCTCGGAACGTTTGTGAGCAAATCATATCTCGGCCCTGCAGAGAGCCGCGAGCTTCTGCTCGACTGACCACGGACTACATGCTCATTGCGTAACCCAACGATCCAATGGGAGACTTATAGCTGGCACCAGACCCGAGGGAATTGAAGTAGGAAGCCAGACATGGAAAGCAATGGCAACCGCCATGCCAAGGACGAAAGGTCCAAGGACCGCACCATAACCACAACTGCTGCCACCACCACCAGCGCCGCTGCCGCCGGCGGCAATAATGCTAGTACCTCCGAGGCTCATCAGAAGAGCCCCAGGAAGAGGCGCAAAGTGAATCACGGTATGCTGTGCTCACTTACTGCCTGGTCGATAAATTCTCCCAGTCTCCTTGATTCCTCAATAATCCCGGTCGCCAGCCACGTACCTACATACAGTCCTGTACCTTATGTCGTATTCATGGGCTAATTTTGGGGTCTCTGCGCGTTCCTACAGCTTGCGTCTACTGTCGTCGATCTGTAAGTATTCAAAGCTTGCCCGACATATCGCCATGTCTGCTATCTATTGGCTCCAGGTCTGCGCGTATCTGCGCCTGCGTGCGTGCGTGCAGGAGCAGAGATAAAAGAGAACAAAAGAAATTATCCTTGCTTTCTCTCTGTTTCCTGCTGCGGGATACTACATTTCCCACTGTGATGTTCCTTCCTATTATGCTTTGATTCTACGCCTCTGCACCTTGTCACGCGTGTCTAGTTCCAACCTGAGTACTTGGCTAATACCCGCTGCCCTCGGGCTTTCAGCATATGACATGCGATCTCGTATGTAAGATCCATTTCTCTCAGCCGGGGTCTACGGCGCCCACCCCCCACCTGCATTTACATGTTTTTGACCCAGGGCCAACCACTTTGAGCAGGAGAGGCCGTGTACGAGATGCATCAAGCGTAATATTGGCCATCTCTGCCATGACGAGCCCCGGGACCCGGACGCGAAGAAAGTCAAAGGCTCCCATATCGCAACCGGCCACGACGAATCAGAGATCCTGCCAGGCATTCATGCGCGTAATTCGATAGATCAGAGTACTAGTACAATGGCACCACCCCTTTTTGACACAGCTGGATGCCCTGCTCAGGGCACCAAGCAAGCCTTCGGTGCGGGCGGCGCGCTGGGCCAGGCGCAGCACCTACAGCTTGTGTCACCGAATCAGGTTTCTGGGATGCAGGCTGGTGTCTCTAATACCAACGTACATCAACGTAGGTGCTGCAAAACCCTCACGGGCGCGTATATCGTGCAGAAAGCTGAGCTGATCTCATATCACAAGTCCCCGTTTTCTCTGATGCGTGGTTGGCTGCCCACAACCAATTTCACGACATGCACAGCTATAATCCCCGGTACATGCTGGCTCCGGAGGTCCACAATGAGTTCAATCTTCTCAATGACTTTTTGAATACCAGCCTCGTTGACGACGGCGTGAACCTGTCGGATAATCAGAATCTGCTCTTCAGGAACGACCAGCCCGGCCAGTCAGGGATGGCCAACTTTCTGGGGGGCAGCAACAGCAGCACCGACGACAACAAAGTCCACCATGCCCCGCCCGCCGGCACCACCCAGCCAGGCTCTATGCCTCCGCCGAGCGCACAGCTGACCGGTTCGATCCCTCAGCCCGGCAATGTCAAGCCGGCGGACCCGGCGGCCAAGACTCGAGAGTTCTACCTCCAGGCGGCGGATCCTTCGGGTAATGATACGCCGGAGGAGCGTATGCAGCGCGTCCTAAAAGCGAAATACGATGCCGGTATGCTAAAGCCGTTTAATTACGTCAAGGGCTATGCACGGCTAGGGACCTATATGGATGGACATATCGCCAGTGCCTCGAAGCAGAAAATCCTACGACAGCTAGATCGTTTTCGGCCAAAATTCCGCGAAAAGATGCAAGAACTCACGGATATGGAGCTCGTCTTGGTCGAGATGTGGTTCGAGACGACCCTCATGGAGTATGACAGGGTGTTCGCCGCCATGGCCATCCCCGCTTGCTGTTGGAGGAGAACGGGGGAGATCGTCAGGGGGAACAAGGAAATGGCAGAACTGATCCACGTCCCTGTGGAAAAGCTGCGAGATGTGGGTTGATGTTGGACCTCCATCCAAGGTCCCAGCAATACTAACAGGCCCTATGTAGGGCAAGATATCTCTGCACGAGATCCTCACGGAAGAGTCGCTTGTCCGTTATTGGGAAGAATTCGGCACCATAGCATTTGACCCAGCTCACGACACTCTCCTGACGGCATGCGCATTGAAAAGCCCAGATGATCGTTCGAACAACCCAAAAATCAATTGTTGTTTCTCTTTCATGATTCGTAGAGATGACCATAAGATGTGAGTTGTTTCCTAGTTACCCCGTGGACGGCAAGGTGCCAACGGAGTATCGACCTTGACTGACTGCCGCACATCATATAGACCCAGTCTCATTGTCGGCAACTTTCTTCCTCATGATCCTCCGCACTAGATAGCGCCTTTTCATCGCATCTGTTTACCAGACACGGACACGAGACCCGCAGTTTATAATGGAACGGAGGGCACATGGCGGGGGACGCATTTCGGTTTTTACCGTCCTCAGAACTCTTGTCAACTCCCGCCAAAATGCTGGTTGGGTGTATAGATGATCGTGTGGCAATTCCTCTATAGAGCGGTGGATCTCATTTCATGCATATTCGGGGGAACTTACATCAAGAGGGCTACATCTAATATACCATAGACAGACAAAAGATTCCCAGCCACTTTGCAGTTAGTCGCCTATGATGTTCATGTTTGTAGCGAGTAGGATGCAGCATGTGAAGGATTCGGTGAAGGGATTGGAAGGGGCGCGAGACAGATGCTCATAGCGTGCCTTCCCTGCTCCGCAAAGAGCAAGCGAGTTCCGGGCAGTCACGAGGCACAAGATGCGTAACGATCGATTTGTCAGTAAAAGCCCGAGGGAAATATTTCTAACTTAGGCCATATCTAGGTACTCCAAAGTCCACCCATGCCTTTTTGACAAACCGGGTGTGCCGACAATTACACCTGCTCGACACTCACAATACATGGGCCTTAATAAGGGGTAACCAGCAGCAAGCCAGTTAGGTGTTTGATAAAGGAATAGCAGCCCCAGGATACCTACGACGCATATCATGGTGCCCCCAGCTAACTCTTCCCCTGCTGCCCCTACCGAGAGGCGCACCAAAACAATAATCTGTCCGTACAACGCTCCATTTCAGCATAATACCTCTCAACCGTTTACTGACCATTGCAGTATTCTGTCAGGAGTTGCAGAAGAAGTTGTCCAGTATCAGCAGCCAGTTAGATGTACGAAATCTGACTCACGAACTAGAGAATCAAATCTGTGCCATCAAGGCATATTCTCTACGGAATCCCGATTCGCATCGGCATCAGAAGTTAGCCACTGTCGGCACGAATCTTTGGAACCTATGCACACAGCTCATGAGGCAAGGCCAAGGTGAATCCCCGACAACAGCGAAATTCAAGCTCCTTACCTTCGCACGGACATTTGCCTTCTTTGTCCTGGCTCTTGCGCAAGGTAGCGGCGCCAATACGCTGGGAGACCTGGTGCGTCTTGCAAAGCTAGCAGTTAAGTCTAGCAAGTCTTGCATCGGTTCGTTGTATCTGGGTTCTTTACTGTTCCGCGAATTGCTGGCTTGCTAACGCCACAATGTAGAAGCCGAGAAGTTCGAGCTTGCCCTTCTACTACTGCAGAAGGCCGCGGATTACAATGGCGCCATGCAAAAATTACCAGAAGGGTTGGCCGAGGAGGAGTTACAGGAGTGCAAGAGGCTAGAGGCTGAGTATTTGATGCTTCGCATGGTCTTGGTAAGTAATGTGTTACTTACCGATATATAGTAGTTTTAGCTGACTACCTAACTCTGTCCAAGTCTTGGAAAGAAGATCGTCTCGACGTCTCAGATCATATATACAGCAAAGTCGAGAAGTTGGAACACATAATGGGCATCCCCCTTATGGAGGCTTTCGCTGATGCGCTATTTGAAATCGGAAAATCCTTAGCAGCCAGGAATGACATCTCTCTGGCAACTAAGTGGCTGGACAGGGCGTATGACACTATTAATAGTCGGGGGCTCGACCAACTGTCAAGGGAAGCAGTCGAGCTCAGGATGGCGATTTCACAGGCTCTTGTTCACGCGCATCTGAACGCCGGCACGGACGATAGCTTCCAAAAAGCCGAGGACCTCGTCGCTTACATGGAATCTGAGATTGGAGATAAACTGACAGTCCTTTTGCTTCGCTTAGAACTTCTACTCAAGTCGCCTGCCGAGGTATTCGATGGCCCCGGGTTCTCAGCCGTTCTCCGCCGTTTGATCAGAAACACAGATATTTCCGAGACCACTTTCAAAATCATCCTACATCACGTTCGCATTCTTGATAGCAAAAGCCCCACTCTGGCCTGTGAAATACTTGACTACTTCTTCGGCACTCGAGTACTACCCTCACACCGCAAGGAGTGGATAGAAAAGGTTGTCGTCTTTCGTACTCAAATGACGACAAGTCGTCGAGATACTGCGGAGTCTATTCAGAGCTTTGCGATGATCCTCGATGCGATCGAGGAAAATGATAGCCAACCATTAGGGGCGGAAGCCGCTGTTTCCCTCCAGACGGTTCGTTGATGATATACCTCTGATATAGGTCTTAACTAACACACCTCAGCTCATCTGGAAGAAGATAGAATCTAGTTTTGCCCAAAAACAGCTTGACATCGCGGAGGCATGGTGCCGAACAGCCTTAAAACCTGCCCTCCGAAGGACAGGTCCATTAAATATAGCTAAGCTCGAGAGGCAGGCCCACGAGACTATTACTTAGGAACTAGGCTAACATAAGTGGTTAGGAAATTTCTTCTCTGTTCACTTGAACAGAACAAGCTTGAGCAAGCTACTGAAGTCTTTCATTCGATGGGCAAACCAACGAAGGAGGAGCTGGCAACTCGATACCTTGCGTTTAAACTAGCAATAAAAATAGGTGACCACGATCTTGCCTCCGAATGTCTGGAGCATCTCAGCCACAAATCTCCCAGCGACCCACGGTATCTGTACGCATGTTGTCTCGATGCTCGGAACGCAGGAGACAGGATTTGTGCCATCAAAAGTTTGGAGAAACTAGCCATGAAACATGAGTTCAGCCCATCTGGCCCCATCCACTTTCCAGCGTTGCTTCGCACCCTTATACGCCTTCAAATACCGGCATTAAGTGGCGAAGACGATGTGGACAGTTTATGTCGTACTTTTGAGAGTGGTAATTCCCCACCCGTCGAAAGCATATATTGGTCTCCTCTCATCGTTCTTTTAGTGGCCGCTTCTATCCATAAGGACGCGTTGAACGAACCAGGCAAGAAGCTTTTCGCCATTAACGAGCTGGACTGGTTTTGCAAGAATGCCTACAACATCGGTCTTGAAAATACGTCCTCTTGGCATCCTCGCTACTTACTCCGTCTTTTCCGATGCTGCCTAGCGATCATCGCTGAATATCCTAAGGATATCGGCGCACAAGCTTCTGGTGACTTAGCGCTACGCGGGATGTTCTGCAACTTCATGGCGGCTGCCGCATGTGCCTGCTTGGCGCGTTCAGAGGACAACGTTGAAGTACAGCTTCAAAGCTATCTCAACATGCGCAAACATGTTAAGGATTTCGATGCCGGCTATGAGAACTGCCTCAGCACGTTGGATGGGGCGCCTAGAGACGACATTCGTACCAAGCTCTCGACGCTACTTGTCTTCGATTTCGAAGGTGCCATTTGTCTCAAGTCCTAGGATGATCTGGGAGGCATTGTTCGCCGAGTTCAAGGTTGCAAAGATTTGGTAGCTTTGCAAGCGATGGCCGACTGTCTACTAAGTGCCAAATCCACTCCAACCCAAGGTAACCCAATCTGCGCGGGTTGTTATGGGAAAAGAGACTAATATTCAGGCCACAGTGCTCTACTCGACACTCCGCATTATTGTGAACCAGATATGGGCACTTGAGGTGTTCGACCACGCAAAAACCGCAAAGTACATGCGATGCCTCTTGCAGGCCACTCTATCAGGTCCGCCAGAAATGTCCCTGAATGTGATGGAAGAGATCTGCAGCGCAGTGAAGCAAGAAGCGGACGTAGGCTTTAATTCAGGTGTTATCACGCGGACTAGAACGAACCCGTTCGGCTAACGTTATATTTCAGGCCCAAGTAACCTTTCCACCCCTTGAGCTCGAGTGGCTCATTACAACAGCCTTCAATCACGGCATAGACCTCTACTGCAGTGACGAGAGTGAGTTGTCCAAGAACTGGATCGCTCATGCCCTCACGCTAGCGCACTATCACCAGGACGGCGGCGACCTGGAGGCACTGCTTCAGGAGCGGTATACCAAGCTCAAGTGGGATGCTTAAAACATGTTGATGAGCTTTGGTAGGCGTCTTGACATTGAACCGTAAACGATAACGAATTAAGACAAAGGCAGTTACTTGAAGGAATATCAACATACAGCGAACCAAACAAACCAGCCATCTAGCAGCTACAAGGTTTTACCACACGGTACATAGCTGAACATAACTGATGCAATATAACTGCAAATGCTAAGCTAACCATCATTGAATTTAGCAGTCCCTAGTATTTAATTTCAGCTACCCCTTTTCGATTGCTCTTAGACTTTACAGTTGATAGATGGATAACTTAATCATAACATCTATGATATCAGCTCGACATGCATCAGCACGATACTACTAGATATCTAACAAAAGGAATGGCTCACAATTTAAGACACGTCACATAAAATACGGGGACTTCACTGGTGAGTTGTTTACATGCTACGTTGTGACGCCTAACTAGTCTAATTTTAATCTCCAATTCTTGACTCCCTGTGAAGATGGTGAAAGGCAAGCAGACAGTTATCACGTAGGAGGGTCCTGGTAGGAGAGCGCATTTCCACACATAACCAAGCGCCCGGGCGCTTAGCTCTGTATCTAACTACTGTCAAAGGTAGGTTGAATACCCGTTGGATTCCATTCTAAGTGACCAGCCTCTAGTTAATTACCACACATCTATATATAAAGTGGTGGGGGGCGTTATTGGCCCCCTTATGACAAATACTTACTCTACTGCTGACATAGGGAACTCAACGACCCCGTCAACGTGTCGGCCGACTAGGTTACCTCGAGGACTGGCTCAAGGGACTGTCATCGGGGACAGCCTGCTGGGACAAGGACGACGGGTGGGGCGAGACGGCTGGGCATGAGAGGTAAGTTATGGTTTTGACTGCCCTTCTGGCCTGCCTGCCTGTCTTTATCTACACTCGAACTGCTACTGCTTTCTTTTCCTTCCACCTCCCCCTTTCTCACCCCCTTCCCTTTTGTCCCGTCCTCGGCCCCGTCTTACCCTATCTCTGCATCTTTACCTCTCTCTTTGTGCAACCTAACCACGAGGAAGAGAAGAAAAAAAAAAAAAAAAAAAAAAAACCCCCCCCACCCCTATAAGTCAGAAAGAGGTATACAAAGTCGGATAAGTTTATTAATCAATTCAACAATAATTGGTTAAATTTT